>CM063105.1:90742222-91032222 GCA_031876335.1 Hipposideros larvatus | reverse complement strand
GATCCCCCTCAAAGGAACCATTGATTGGGTATTCCATACTTTTGTACGTGTACTTCTGTTGCCCCATGTATGTCCAGAATATCCCGAGTAGTTTCAATCCATTTTTTCTATATCTCAGCACAGCTACAGAAAAATCTCATGTTCTAGTAACCCAGGAAAACTGGATCACTATGGAAGCGATTCTGGCCTAGATTAACAGTTCAGAAATTATTTTTCTAATCACTTGAACAGTTTTTTCAGATGTTGGCCAGTAATACAGTTTAGAAGTCAAACAAATTATTCCAAAGTAGTTCATTTCTAAATAAAACTCTACACATACTACATGTCAGAATGCAGCAAAAAATAGGTTATAGGTTATAGACCATTACTGAGGCAATTGTATTTAGTGCATGTTGTATTAAACATACCGGGGGTGCCAAAAAAATGTATATGAGAGGACACTTCGGTCAACGTTGCTCAAGCAGTAGTTTGCCATAATCAAAAGTGTCTGGACACTGATGGTAACTACTTTGAGTAACTTTCTTAATTGCAGAAATCAAACGTGACTTGTATTCATTCATCTTTTGTTATCAAGTATATATTGAGTATTACAATTTTAATACAGTTTCCCTTTCTTAATATGTTTCTAAATTTTTTGGCACCCTCTGTATATAAAGCACTCATTAGTTACATGATTCAAGGTAATAAGTATTTTATCAAGCATGGCACAATCATATGGAATTAAGAATTTATTTTTTATAGCTTTAATACTATTTTAAAAACTAATTTTGATCACATTTCCTTAGTACATTATATAATTGGAAGCATTTTTGTCTTCTCTTCAAAACTCTCTCTCCCTTATACGGTGTCAACAGCCTTGAGCATAATAGAGCCATGCCGCCTTCATGGAGAGACTATTTGACTTTTATAGATCAATAGAAGTCAGTCACATGTCCCTTGCTTAACCTCCTGTTAAATGCTCAAATATAACTTCAAATGGGCCTCCAAAAAGCTATTTTCATTATAAATGTATTGAAAAATCCATAAACATATTTTTTCTAACTCAACCCACCAGGGGAAAAACTGCCTCATATGGGCCAGTTATTTTTAGCACCAATAGCACTTCCACACACCAGCCTCTCGCTTCCTGGGACCTTCCAATACTATATAGGGCAAAAATATATTTTAGCATTATACATTTTCTTTGCTTTCCTTTTAGAAATATTTCCTTTATGATGCTTTCTGATTTCCCATCAAGTTGACACTTAATTCCCTTTTTCCCCCCAGCAACAGGGGCATGCTATTATTTTTTAACCGCGAAGTAATTTGCAAAGCAATAGAATATTATTTGCCACCTTTCTTTAGACTGAATGCATTTATACCGCTGAATGGCTTATCTGTACTGAATGCAAAAAGGTAAGTGGGTTTGTCTTTGCTATGAATAATTGATCTTGCTAACAAAGCAGCAGAAGGGCTCCCTTGATTTTGAAGAGAGCACACACAGAGGATGCCAGAGTGAGAGCCTTATTATCTCTATAATATCTCACTCTATTTTATAAAAAGAAAAAAAATGTATTTTGGATGAAGCTCTTTGCAAATGGAATTTAATATTTAGTAGTATAATTCTAAGAAACCGGATCCTATACTATGTCATATGCAGACATTTTTCTAGTTTTGAAAAAGCAATTTGTAAAATCATTCTAGTTGCTTTTAGAAAAAGTAGGAAATGTCCTTTTACTTCTTTTGAGTTGTGAATTCCATTTAATATATACAGTCAGTTACTTAGTGATGTATTTTTCTACTTGAGGACTAAATGCAAATCTCAAGTGCCCTGGCTGTTCAAAAAACAAAAAACAAAAAACTACTTTTACTGATCTATATCCTTTTGCTGCAGCTTTACATATTATGTTTCCTCTCTTATCTCTGAGCTCTAGCTCTTACCAGCCAGATTCCCTATGGAGATTAAGAAAGAGAAAACATAGGTATTATAATTTGGCTAAGATAACTTCTGAATAGGAAAGCCTCAAAATCATACAGGCAAAGAGATCATTTTAAAGAGTTGGACAAATACAAACACTTATTTAAGAAGTGTTGTTGTATGTTGAATTTTATCTCCCCAGAAGTTACATTAAAGTCCTAACCTCAGGGCTATAGACTTAATGTTTGTATTGACCCAAAATTCATATGTTGATACATAATCCCCAATATGTTGGTATTTAGATTTGGAGCCTTTGGGGAATGATTAAGTCATGAAGGTGGAACCCTCGTTAATGGGGTTAGTGCCCTTATAGAAAAGACCCCAGAGCAATCCCTCTCACCTGTTGGCATGTTAGAAGACAGAGAAAAGACAGCTGTCTGTGAACCAGGAAGCAAACTCTCACCAGTCACTGCATCTGTCTTGATCTTGAATTTCCCAGCATTCAGAAATGTGAGAAAGAAATACCTGCTGTTTATAAGCCTATGGTATTTTTGTCATAACAGCTCAAATGGACCAAAGCATCCAGGTACCTGTAAATGTGACCTTATTTGGAAACAGGTTTCTTTCAGATGCCATCAAGTTAAGACGAAATCCTATTGTATTAGAGTGCCATAAAACCAATATAATTGGTGTCTCTATAAGAAGAGACAAGTCACACAGAAATGCAGAGATGCACAAGAAAGGAGGCCATATGATAATGGACATAGAATTGGAGTGATACAGTTGTAAGCCAAGAATACCAAGGGCACCACAAACCACCAGAAGCTAGAAGACAAGCATGGAAGAGTCTTCCTGAGAACCTCAAGAAGGAACCAATGCTACTGACATTGTGATTTCAAACGCCTGACCTCCAGAACTGTGAGGTAATTAACTCTTATTGTTTTGTGGTGATTTCTTATGGCAGTCTTAGGAACTAACACAAATTGTGATATTGTGAGTGGAGTCCTATTGTAACAAATAACTAAAAGTATGGAAGTTGTTTTGAAATTGGTAATAGAAAGAGGTTGAAGAATTTTCATGTGCATGAAAGCAAAAAAGAAAAAAAAAAGAAAAAAATCTAGATTGGCATGAAGAGGCTGTTTGTAGAAATATGAATGTTAAAGGCAATTATGTAGAGGGCTCTTTAAAAAGACAGGAGAGTTGTAAAGCTTCTCTGTCTTAAAGAATACATATATCATCATGAACAAAATGTTGTTAGAAACATGAATGTTGAAGGTGCTTCTTGTAAGGTCTCAGAGAAAAGTGAGGAACATGTTACAGGACACTGGAGAGAAAGGTGATCCTTATTGTAGAGTAGCAGGAAACAGGACTGAATTATGTTCTACTTTTGTGTGGAAAGTAAAAATTGTAAGCTAAGGAGATTTCCAAGCAAAGTATTGAAAGTGCAGCCTGGTTTCTCCTTGCTCCTTGTAGTAAACTGTGAGAGGAAAGAGATAAATTGAGAAATGAAATGTTAAACAAAAAGGAACCAGAACTTGATGATTTGAAAAATTCTGTCTATCATAACACATAAATAAAAAAATGTGCTCTGGAGAGAACACTAAAAGTGTGGATGAACAAGCATGCTGGAGAGATGAGGCACGTGACTCATGGGACCAATCAAACATCTTGCGAGAAATACTGCCAGCTTGGACTGAAGGGGACAGAGACAGGAGAGTAAGGAGGATATCTGTAAAACATATGGCTTTCTACAAGCAGGAAACAGGCTGCTTATAGGTCAGGACAGCGATGAGAGCTGAGTGGGTGAGGCTGATGGTCCCTGTACAGGCACACAGGCCAGGGCCAACAGGCCCTCTGTGGTCCCAGAGGCTGGGGCTCATTGAGGCCTCATGAGCCCAGGGGATGGATTAAATCACAGAGAATTATACTTGGGCTTTAAAACGTAATGGAATTTCCCCTGTTATGTTTCATCCTGGCTTAGGTCTCATGACTACTAGTTTTTTCTCCCATTTCTCATATATATATATATATATAAATAACTAAATTCATGGAGGTGACAATGGTTAGTAAAAGTATATAGATGCTAAGCAAAATAAGCCCCCTTCTTTCTTTTAGAGTACAATATCTATCATTGTATTTTGGAGGCAGATAAGTTTTTTCCTAGTTTCACAGGTCCACAGATGGATATTTTGCTTCAAGATGGGCCATTTTCAGAGTTAATTATGAGATTTTGGTCTTGGAGTTGATTCTGGACTAGGTTTAGACTTTGGGGAATTTGGGAAAGTGAGTGTATTTTGCACATGGAGAGGAAATCAATTTGGAGGACGCAGCGGGAAGTCTGTTGTGGGTTGAATTGTATTCCCCAAAATGTTATGTTGAGTTCCTAACCTAAGGTACCTGTGAATGTGACCTCCTGGAAATACGGTCTTTGCAGATATAACCAAAATAAGATGAGGTCACTTTGGATTAGGGAGGTCCATCACTTGATGACTTTTACTCTTATAAGAAAGGAAAAATTTGGACACAGAGACACACACAGGGAGAACTCCATGTGATGACAGGAGGAGAGATTGGGGTGATGCTTCTGCAAGCCAAGGAATGCTAAGGATTGTTGGCAGCCACAAGAAGACAGGAGAGAAACATGGACAGATTTTTCCTCAGAGCTTCCAGGAGCTATCAATCTCTCCAATGCCTGGATTTTAGACTAGCTTCCAGAACTGTGAGAGAATACATTTCTGTGTTTTTAAGAAAACTAGCTTGTGGTAATTTGTTATAGTAGCCCTAGAAAAGTAATGCAACCATTAAACAGTAGAGTGGGAAAAAAAACCGGCAAGAAACTAGCTTTAAAATCAGAAAATATATTTCTAGATGACAAACAGCTCTGCCTATAATGACTTTTGTTTTCATTGTCTGCCATGATTTGCCTCTATTCAAGGATATTAAAATCCATGTTTGTTGCAATTAAAATATAGATACAGAGAGAAAAAAATCAGAATTTTATAATATTGAGCAAAGGAATTTACATTATAAGAATCCAGTCAGGAGAGAGAAACCACACAGTTTGAGCAAGGAACACATAATGTAAAGAATTATTAACTAGTGACAACAAAATAATACTAAAGAGTAAAGAGCTAAAAAAAATGCAAGTATAGCATATACAGGTAGGATCCATTACCTCTAGGGTAAGGCAGAGTATCCAAAGAAGGAAATAGTTTGGAAAATCCCCTTCACCCCCCCACCCAAAATTGAGATTCAGGCTTCTTTGGGATGGGTGTGGCAGTGGACCACTGGGTGGCAAGTAAGATCACTGACATGCTTCAGGCTGAGGTTGGTGAACATGAGATACCTAACTGGTGTTACAACAAAACTAGACTGCTTGCCAGACTCTCTGGAAAGCTACCCTTGGAAGAAATACTAAAAGTAGCTGGGAAAGTGAGTGCTACTAAGTATTCACATGCTGCATACCACATACGAGGTTGGACAATTAAGTTTCTGAATTCATCCTACAAAAAGTGTTACATACCTCATTGCTGAATATCACTATGGTCACCTTCAAAGTACTCCCCTTGGGAAGCTATGTGCTGATGCCAGCACTTAATCCACCCTTCAAAGCAATTTGGAACACTTGATGTCCTGAATGTCATCAAAATGTCTTCCTTTCAGTATTTCCTTTATCTTTGGGTAAAGAAAGAAGTCATTGGGGGCCAGATCAGGTGAGTAGGGAGGGTGTTCCAATACAGTTATTTGTTTACTGACTAAAAACTCCCTCACAGACAGTGCTCTGTGAGCTGGCACATTGTCATGATGTAAGAGGCATGAATTATTGGTGAAAAGTTCAGGTCATTTTCATCTAACTTTTTCATGCAGCCTTTTCAGCACTTCCAAATAGTAAACTTGGTTAACTCTGTCCAGCTGGTACCAATTCATAATAAATAATGCCTCTGATATAAAAAATGTTTAGCAACATTGTTGCAACAAGTTCTTGAACTTAATTGTCAGACTCACTTTGCCATCAAGGAATATAAATCAAAACCATAATGAGATACTATTTCACATCTATAATCAGAAAGACAAACAATAAAGAGTATTGGTGAGGATGTGAGAAATTGAAATCTGCATACATTACTGGTGGCATTACAAAATGGTCCATTCATTTTGGAAAATAGTTTGGCATTTCCTCATAGTTAAAAGTAGTTACCATATGATACAGCTTCTAGATATACACTTAAGAAAATGAAAACATATGTTCACATAAAGACTTATAAATGAATGTTTGTAGTTGCATTATTCATAATAGCCAAAAAATGGAAACTGCCCAAATGTCTATCAACCAATGGATTGATAAATACTAGGTGGTATACCTATATAATGGGATCTAGTTCAACATTAAAAAGAAATCAAGTACTCTTATATGCTATAATGTGGACGAATATTGAAAACAGTATGCTAATTAAAAAAATACAGAGCTGGCTGAGTGGCCCAGTTGGTTAACAGTTTGCTTAAGAGCACAAGCTCTGAACAACAGGGTCACTGGTTCGATTTCCACAAGGGCCAGTGATGCTGCGCCTGAGCTGCTCCCGAGCTGAGCTGCAGCTGAGCTGCCAACAGGTGGCAGGATGGCTCAGCTGGTGAGAGCACATGTTCCTAATGACAAGATTGCCTGTTCAATGGTGGGCTACTCCCACCCGCGGCTGAGACTGAACTCGGCACCTTCAGCTGAGCTGATGCCCGGATGGTTCAGTGTATAGAGCGTGTGCTCTTAACAGCAAGGTTGCCAGTTCGACTCCTGCATGAAAAAATAATACAAAAAAGGCACACATTATATAGTTTATTTTATGTGAAATGTCCAGAATATGCAAATCCATAAAGACAAAAAGTAAATAAGTGCTTGCAAAGGGCTGGGGGGAGAAGGAAATGGAGAATGCTAATAGATGGGGGGGAGGGTGTTCTTTTGAGAGTAATACAAATATTTTAATATTAAATTGGTTTTGTGGCAGCAAAATTTTGTAAATATACTAAAGAGCACAGAACTGTACAATTTAAAATGGTGGCCTATGGCATATAAAGTATGTCTCAATAAAACTGTCATTTTAAAAATGAATGCATGTTATTGATTTAAGCAAAGATACCACTAGACATGAAATGAAGGAGAAAAGCCTTTTGGAAACTCCAAAGAAGTGAAAGAACATAACGATAGACTAATAATTATTATTAGCATATTTAGAAAATAATATTTATACTTAGGTATTATTTTAAATAACAATTATTATTATTATTACTTTTATATAATATTTAAAGAACACTTCATATGTGTCAGGCACTATTTTAAGGGCTTTCTATCTATTAACTCCTTTAATCCTCACAATGACCCTGGAGGTAAGTATTATTATTATTCTCATTTTACTAATAGAGAAACTGAAGCAAAGAGAGGTTAGGCCACATACCAGATGCCACACATTGATACAACACAGATGTCTCAGAGATAAACCACTGGGTTATGAATCCAGGCAATCTGGCTGCTGAATCTAAGCTATTATAACCACTTTACTAAACTGACACTCATTTAGTCAAAATATACTATTAAATTGCCATGGAATCCCTTTTGAACTCAAAACTCTTGAGTAGGAGATAGACAAAAGGACATGGGAACCAACCAGTGTTTTTATTTTATTATTTATTTATTTATTTATTTTTAGCTGAGCCATCCTGCCACCTGTTGGCAGCTCAGTGGCAGCTCAGCTCGGGCTGGACTCGAACCACTGTTGCTCAGAGCTCAAACCCTTGAGCGAGCTCTTAACCAACTGAGCCACTCAGCTGGCCCACCAGTGTGTTTAAAAATGCCCACTAAGGGGTGAGAGGAAAGGGCTCTTTGTTTCTCAAGAGATAGCCTGTGAAAATTATAAACATTATAATAATAATACCAAGCCAATATATCATGAGAGAAAGAGTGGCAATGGTTGAAGGCCGTCATTAAAAGTAGCTTTGCCATGTCCTGAATATCATGGTATAAAGGGGTAACACACTAAATTTTTCCTGAACACTTGGCAGAGTTGGGAAGCCAAGAGATGCTGAGAAGAGCATCAGAAGAATCCTGAGCTTGTGACAAGGCTACCATACATTCCAAATTACTTATAATCAGAAGCTTATAAGTACTATGGACTTCTGAATTGGGTACGAGTAAATGGCCTTAGGTGGAATCAGTCATATCAAGGAAGACACTAAAACAGAATGCCCTGCAATTGTATCAGATCAGTTTTACAGTATAAGAGATCAGAAAAGACCCTGTATCTATAACCTCTTGTATGCCATTTCAAATCACTGGGTCACATTTTCCTTCAGCCACTACTGGGTAATATTTCTATTCAGGCTTCTACCAGTTTCACAGAGGTGCAGTGTAACGGCATATTTCTTAAAAATCCACATTGTCAACCTCTTCTTTTTTCTCTGTGGTTTCTGGGATACACATGGGAAATCTCTCAGCATTCACCTCTGTGCAACCTGAAAATGTGTGTATAAATGCCTCCTTAGCCAATAATAACAAACTAACTTATATTGGCTCTCACACCATACTTGCTTCATTACTTCTGCCATGTGTTTCCGCACCCTGGGGTCACATTACCAAATACACTACTTACACATAAGCCTTGTTTTCTCAGACTAGGCTTTTACCAGGAACCCAAGTTAAGAAAGACCAGAGGAGAACCTACAGATCCATTGATCCACAATAAATGACACAGACACAGACATTATCTAAGAAAAGAAGGGGTGGAGGTGACTACTGAGGGTGAAGACAGCCATGTTAGATTTAGAAGATTGTATTCTAAAGATCATTGTAACAATATCTTCATCTTACATGTTCTTCCATAATGTGTACTTGACTCTTTTCCATAGAGAAATGGTGTCTAGGTCCATTCTTCTTGAAACTGGGTGGGCATTTCGCTAGATTGTAGCTAATAGAAAAAGACAGAAATGATGCTGTGTGACTTCTGTAGCTAGGTTATAAATATTAATGTAGGTGGAAGACCTTGTCTACTCAATGTTAGAGACCTGAGTGGACATGTTTGAAGTCTGACTATCTTAAGACAACTATTTTGTGATAAAGTTTGGGCCATATGAGGAAGACACATTTTAAGTGCTGCTCTGGAGAGGTCCTCCCCAGGCACCAAATATGTAAGTGAAACAGTCTTTAATGACTCTAGCCCACAGCTGTTGAATCATTCAGAGCCTCTGAGTCTTCCCTACCAAGGCCCTGGTTATTGTAGAGCTGTCTGTACTACGTTTTGTTTGTTTGTTTGTTTTGTTTTGTTTTAATGTTTGGACCACAGAATCTATAAGCCTTATAAATTGCTTGTTTTACCACTAATTTTGGGGCGGTTTTTTATGTAGCACTAGTAACTGAAACAGTAGGAAACATAAAATTTGAATTCACTTACTATTTATATGAAGGAGATAATTTTAAACTGCGCTACAATTATTACCATTAGCAGTTATAAGTAATTTTCCCCATTACTATTAGCATGAATGGCAATATGAAAGTTAGATAAGATCATTTGAAATGTGCAAATGATGCATTTGCATCACATATGTATATTACATACTCACAAAGAATTGTACAAAAAATCTTCATCCATGATGGTGCATTAGAGGTCTATATAGTGCATCCCCCTCAAACTACATGTTTAAGATCAAATTCACAGAGAATGCAAATAACTTCTAGTTACATCAACACTTAAGTGGAAAACTAAAACTAAAACTAAAACATATATATATGTATATATATACATATATATATATATAAAATTTTAGTGTTCCTTCCACTATAAATCATACTTCAGTTTATGTTATATGAATGGAAATATTTTGTCTGAAAAACAGAATCATAAAAGAAATTTTAAAAAATTAAAAATTAAGAAAAAACAATAAAAAACAAGAGAGTTCTGTTCAAGTTGGCAAAGTACGTAAACGCTGTGCTCGCCTCCTCCCATGGCCACATCAACATTACAACTAAATTATAAAACAATCAAACTGGAGAACCATCTGAAGAATAGCTGAACAGAAGTCCTATGACTGAGGATATAAAGAAATCACATTGAAACTGGTAAGGAGGGGCAGAAACACAAAACTGGCTGTCCCCACACCCGCATGTGTGACAGTTTAGAATCAGGTGCTATATTTCAGCTGAAGAGGTTCCCTCCTGAGGACTGAGGGTTCCCAGCCCAACACCAGACTCCCAGCCCAGAGCACCAATGCTGGAAGAGGCACCATAACATCTGGCTGTGAAAATCAGTGTGGAATCTGGCTGTCTGGATAAGACAGAAGGCTGTTGAAAACCTAGGTTTCCTCTTAAAGGGCCTACACACAGATTCACTCTGTCATAGTCACTCATCCTGGGCTCTGGAGAAGGGACAATGGCTCGGGAGGCACAGGAGACATAGAGGGAGAAACTGATTTGTGTGGCTATAGGGGGAGGGCTGGAGAGACAGCCTTCATTGTCCCTGTGCTGAGCCCTCCCACCACACGGGCAAATCTGAATCTGCATTAGCCTTTTGAACTCCACTTGCTGTACCCTGCTAACTCTCTGAGAATACACCTCACCCAACTTCCACACTACCAAAGTCTCTTACAGGCAGCAGCTAGTGTACTCTAGCCCTTTTGCTGAGTGGCCCCAGGATTAGCACTGGTACCAAATATGAATCTGTATTAACTTGATAAACACCACTCGCCCAACCCTAGTGACTACCTGAGACCATTCCTCATCCAACTCGCATACAACCTGAGGCTCTTCCAGCAGCTGAGCTTACAGGCAGCTGGCAGATAATAGCATGCCTTGGAGTGCCCTGTTCCTTTGCTGAGCTGCCCCCATGCCTGATACGAGTGGCAGTCAGCCTCAGTTCGCAGTGTGGCCTCTCCCACATGCCTCCATGTCCAGAACAGGCAGACACCACTGCAGATCACTTTGTAGCTCCTACCAGGTACCCTGAGGCAGTCACAAGCAACATCTGACCTTGGGATGCACCAGAGACCCTCCCAAGAGCTCCAGAACCAACACACCTAGTGACTGGCTTCATTGCAACAGAGCACCGTTGATTAACTTCAAAAGCAGCACACCCAAAGAGTGGTCTTGGCAGGCACCAGAGCCCACTGTGGCAAATCCCACTCCATGTGGTCAGCTCCCACACAGCAACTTGTATTCTCTGGTGTGGCCAATATTCACAGCCAGTCAGCTAGAAGGTCAATCCTACCCACTGATGTGCCAACAACAATCAAAGCTCAACTACAAGAGAAGGGCACACACAACCCACATAAGGGACACTACTGGGGCAACTGGCTTAGGTGATCAAGGAGATTATGCCACTGGGCCTCAGGCGATATCTACTATATAACACCATGCTGCCAAGATAGGGAGATGCAGCAGTTCTACTTAATACATGTAAACAAACCCAGAGAGGCAGCCAAAATGAGGAGATAAACATGTCCCAAATGAAAAGAACAGGAGAAAATTCCAGAAAAAGAACTAAACAAATTAAGGCGAGCAATCTACCAGATACAGAGTTTGAAACATTGGTCATAATGTTGCTTAAGGGACTTGGTGAGAACTTCAACAAATAGATAGCAAGCATAAAAAAGAACATAGAAACCATAAAAAACAGTCAATCAGAAGTGAAGAATACAATAACTGAAATGAAGAATACACTACAGGGAAGCAATGGTAGATTAGATTAAGCAGAGGATCGATTAGTGGTTTGGAAGATATGATAGCAGAAAATACCCAATCATAAGAGAAAAAATAAAAAGAATAAAAAGAATGAGGATAGTTTAAGGGGCCTCTGGGACAACATCATTCCCCCAATTCCCCAGCGCTATTCCTATCCCCCCAATCCCCCAATAAAAATCTGTAAAAAATAATAATAATAATAATCCAATTAAAAATGAGCTGAGGAACTGATATAGACATTTCTCCAAAGAGAACATACAGATGGCCAATAGACGTACAAAAAGATGCTAAATGCCACTAATCATCAGAGAAACACAAATCAAAACCACAGTGAGATATCACCTCACACCTTCTAAAAATGGCTATCGTTAATAAATCAAGAAACAAGAAGTGTTGGCGAGGACGTGGAGAAAAGGGAACCCTTGTCCACTGTTAGTGGGACTGCAAATTTGTGCAGCCACTATGGAAAACAGTTTAGAGGTTCCTCAAAAAATTAAAAAATAAAACTACCTTATGACCCAGCAATCCCACTTCTGGGTATTTATCCAAAGAAATCCAAAACACTAATTAGAAAACATTTATGCATTTCTATGTTCATTACAGTATTGTATACAATAGCCAAGATATGGAACAACCTAAGTGTCCTTTGACAGATGATTGGATAAAGAAGAGGCAGCATATACAGAGGGTGCCAAAAAATGTATACACATTTTAGATAGAAAAAAAATATTAAAATTGTAATACTCAATATATACCAATAACAAAAGATGAATACAAGTCATGTGTATACATTTTTTGGCACCCCCAGTATATACAATGGAATATTACTTACCCATAAAAAAGAATGAAATAATTTGTGACAGCATGGGTAGACCTAGAGGATTTATGTTAGGTGAAATAAGTCAGAGAAAGACAATGACCATATCATTTCATTTAATTGTGAAATCTAAAGAAGAAAATAAATAAACAAACAAAACTGAAACAGATTGACATATACAGAGAACAAACTGATGGTTGCCAGATGGGAAGGGTTTGGGTGAAAAAGGTGAACGGATTAAGAAATACGAATTGGTAATTACAAAATAGTTTCAGGGATGTAAAGTACAGCATAAGGAATACAGTTAACAGTAGTGTAATAACTATGTATGGTGCCAGGTGGGTACTAGACTTTTTGCAGAGGGGATCACTTGGTAAATTATGTAAATGTCTAACCATTATGCTGTACACCAGAAACTGATATAAAATAATATTGAAGTAGGCCGGCCGAGTGGCTCAGTTGGTTAAGAGCTCGCTCAAGAGTTTGAGCTCTGAGCAACAGCGGTTCGAGTCCAGCCCGAGCTGAGCAGCCGCTGAGCTGCCAACAAGTAGCAGGATGGCTCAGCTAAAAAAATAAATAAATAAATAAATAAAATAAATAAAATAAAATAATATTGAATGTCAAATGTAATTGAAAAAAATTTTAATATGAGAACAACAAAAACATGCACTGCAAAAGTCCTTTAAGTTATTTATGGGAGTTTTCAGAGGGTATGTTCTCATGAGCTGATCTTATAAGGCAACACTTCCATTTCTATTCATTGCTGGAAATTACTGCCTAAGATCTAGAACAACCGTCATATTCACTAGGACCTGGGAACTATTAGGTATCATACTTCTTCTTAGGCCTAGCTATATCTGCAATAATAAAACATTTCTTCCAACAACACCACCATCTCTTTAGGGATACCATATCTGGTTGGATTCCCCACAAAGTACACACTGAGATGGTGTTAAGAATGGAAAACATTCTTGGGGAATAAAACCTATGAAAGAAATGTGAGGAAGCAGGATTAGGCAGGTGGAGCCCCAAAATGGAAATCCAGTCCTAACAAACATCTCTGCCTGCCCAACATGGAGCTCCATCGCAAAGATTCTCATCAGAGGCTTTTCCAGTTGGGCAGTGAGAGCTAGGCCTTTGCATTAGTCATCACTGTGGCAAACCCTGGAGGAGCTGACAGAGGTTGTCAGCTAATCACAGTCTGCACAGCTGGACAATAAGTTGTATATAATTTGTACTATATATAATTGTCATATATCAATGTATATAATTTCTGTCTATATATGGAATGCCATAAAATGTATACAAGTGGACATTTTGGTTGACGTTGCTCAAGCAGTCGTTCGCCATAATCAGAAGTGTCTGGACGCTGATGGTAACCCTTTTGAGCACCTGTTGTCATTGCAGAAGTCAAACGTGACTTATATTCATCTTGCATTCATCTTTTGTTATTGGTATATATTGAGTATTACAATTTTAATACAGTTTTGCTTTCTTAAAATGTGTATACTTTTTTTTGGCACCCTCTGTGTGAGTGTATGTGTATCACACATATATAATTCTAATTTTCATTTGTTATACAGTATACAAATTTCCTTGTATCCTAGATTGTATCCTAGACTGATACTCTTGCTGCACTTTGAAACTGTTAGCGAAGTATTCTTCTTACATAAAGCTTGATTTCTAAAGAAATATTCAAGCAGCAATACGAATATTAAATACCTATGAGTAGTACATATCATTAATGGAAAGAACACAATTTAGTTTATGTCTAATATATTATTTCATATTCTAAAACCTATTTGGGTATATTATTTAAAAATATAAATTTTCTTACCTGTTGAAAGAATTCTCATGACCTGCAATTTCTGCAATTAAAATTCTGTTGTTGGTTCCTTATTCCTTATAGCTAGTAAGTGATAGATATATTTCTAGTTTCATAGAGCGAATTCTTAAATACTTGATTTTACTTACTGTATTTAAGACTTGGGAAAACTACAGAAACTATCGGTGTGCTTTATGATGTAGTGATACATTTAGCACTCAATGCAGCAAGAAAAATCAGACAGCATATAACATTATTGATCTGTAGTAAATGTGTCACATTACAATGATACACCAATCTTGGATGCTGCTACCTTATCTTTGGGCATTCATTGAGATTGAAGGAGAAACACATTCTTGAGGGCTAGTCAATAGCTAAATGTTAATATCAGAAATGTCCTTATACCCCTGTAGCCTTGAAGCCTGAAAAAATGATAGACAAACATACTAGCAAGCCATCAAGGTTTTAAAAAGCACAAAATCACAGTTACAATTAACAAGCCATTGTGGATTTTAAAAAAGAAAACCATTCACTCTACTTCTCTGACTATCACATAAGTTTTTGAGAATGCTAGCAATTATAACAGTATTAATTACATTATTTGGAATTGAGGGAGGGACATAAAGCCAATATCTAGCTATATGCAAGACTACAATATATGTTCATGTAAATTAAACATGCAATATAATTAGAAAATAACATAACCCCAAATTTTAGAACTGTACTAACCTCTCGATATCATAAAACAATAAGCACTCACAGCTCTGTGAGATGTAAGTTTCATTTATTGAAATCATGTTGCTTTAAAAATCTACGTTCCAAATGTCATTGAAATTCATTTGAAATTTCAAAGGGTATGCCTACATATAAACTTTTATTAGCTACAATTTTGTTTCAAGATTTTAGAATTAAAAAGCAAACTCAAGGTGATATCTTGACACCTTTAACAGTATACCAAACTTGATTAAAATCATTCAACTTTCAAAAGTTACTGTGAAACAGAGATAAATGTGAAATGCCTGACCATACATTGTTCAGTCAGCTATTACTGATACTCTAGTACTGCTTGTAATTCAACTTAAGAAAATTCAACCTTACACAGATTCTTCCATAAGGCACCTAATAATATTTTTAAAAAGAGAAAACTTTGTGTTATTTATTTAAATATAAATTAGTATGCAGGGCAGGTGAATGTCACACAGTGAAAATACAATGCAGTAAAAGCTCTCAAATGAGATAAATTTTGCTTTCAGGGTCTGCTTCCATTTTGGAGGTTGTTCATATTGATTTTTCTCAGGCTATTACAGCGTTATTTTTCTTATTCTTTCCATTATTTCAATATATTAACTAAAAATATAAACACATACTACACATAGAATATCCAAAAATAAAAATATAACAAAACATCTACAGTGATGAATACAACTTTTGGCTATAGTTTTATGAAATGGTTTATTAATTCTTTCCGTAGAAAACAAGTATGAAAAGGAGGAAAAAAAGTTAAAAATCAGGGCCGGCCGAGTGGCTCCGTTGGTTAAGAACTCGCTCAAGAGTTTGAGCTCTGAGCAACAGCGGTTCAATTCCCATCCCGAGCTGAGCAGCCGCTGAGCTGCCAACAGGTGGCAGGATGGCTCAGCTAAAAAAAAAAAAAAAAGTTAAAAATCAGTTCGTGAGTCTGATAAAGGCAAATAATAAATCGAGAGGTGTTTATTCATGAATATCTGCTAGATGTTCAAGTAAGGAGAGTGGGAGAGGGCAATAACTGTAATCTTACTAGGACAGGACTGCTTGTGAAAAGAAGTAGTATTTCTGCCAGAGTACAAACTTGGTTTCAGGTACACGGTAAAAACTTATGTAAGTGTTGTTGTCAGTAAAACAGCAAACTTGGTAGGAAAGAAATGGAGAAAACCAGCAGATCTGCTAGCCTGAGGTTGCATTCTCAATTGGAAGAAGTGTCTCAAAATAAATTAACAGCAAGTGAGAGAGCCATCGAAACAACTAAAAAATAATTTCACCCATATCCCTAGCTTACTGTGGGAAAATATGCTAATGCACAGAGGAAATCTTAGAAAGCCAAGGTAAATTTGAGAATCACCTAAATTTTAAATGCTTTTCCCAGCCAACAAAAAGATCTGTAGGTAGAGTGTAGAAGTTTATGGGCCCAAACAATTGAGCATAACCCCTTACAAAATGATTGCCTGAATCTTAACTAATGCAGACACTAGGGTAACTCTCAAGAATCCAGCACGAATTATAGAAAACAAACAGAAAACAAAACAAAACAATATCCAAAATATCATGGAAAAATAATCACAATCCAGAAAAATGAAAATATATTATTGAAAATATTTGTTTTCAACAACTCACATATGAATATGCAAAGAAACAGGAACATGGGGCATATACAAGGAGGGAAAAAGTTAATAGAAATTGACACTGAATGGCCCAAAGTTGGGTTTCACAGAGAAACACTTTAAAGCAACTATTAAAAGATGATCAAAGAATTAAAGAAAACTATATTTAAAGCATTAAATTATATTACAATGACAATAATCCAACAAATACAAAATAAAAATAGAGAAAAAATCTAAAATATTAAAAGAGGAAAAATATAGTAACTAAAAAAAGTCACTAGGTGAGCTCAATCGCAGAGCTGACATAGCAGAAGAAATAAACTCTAAACTTGAAAATAAATCATTAGCAATTATATAATCTGAAGAACAGAAAGAGATAAAAAAGACAAAATAAAATGAATAGAGCTTAAAAAAAATCTGTGGGTAAGTATCAGCCACATCAACATACATATATTAAAAGTCTCAGAAAAGTAGAAAAAGGGAAAGAGGCAGGGAACAATATTTGCCGAAAGAGTGGCTGAAAACTTTTTAAATTTTTAGAAAAACTTATTCTACAGATTCAACAAACAGCAAAAAAATAAACTCAAAGAAATCCACACTGGGCATACCATAGTCCAACTGCTAAAGATAAAGAAAAGAGAATGTCTGAGAGAGAGAGAGAGAGAGAGAGAGAGAGAGAGAGAGAGAGAGAGAGGGAGGGAGAGAAATGGCATCACAGACAGTGGATAACAATATATCTGACAGCTGAGTTTTTGTTTTTTAATTGAAATTTATTGGGGTGACAATGGCTAGTAAAATTACATAGGTTTTAAGTGTACACTTCGGTAATACATCACTTATATATCACATTGTGTGTTCATCACCCAGAGTCAGTTCTCCTTCCATCACCATATATTTGATCCCCTTTACCCTCTTCTACCACCCTCTCCCCCCTTACCCTCTGGTAACCACTCAACTATTGTCTGCGTCTATGAGTTTTTGTTTCTTTCTTTGTTTGTCATGTTCCCTTGTTGCTTTGGGTTTTATATCCCATTATCAATAAAGTCATATGGTTCTTGACATTTTCTGTCTGACTCATTTCGTTTAGCATAATAATCTTGAGATAGATGATTGGATACAGAAGATGTGGTATATATACATACACACACACACACACACAGTGGAATACTACTCTGCCATAAGAAAAGATGAAATAGAGCCATTTGCGACAGCTGAGTTTTAATCAGAAAAAATGGAGCCCAAAAGAAAGTGAAATGATGTGTTAAGTGTGCTAAAAGGAAAAAAAGTATTCTCAATTTAGAGTGCTATGTGAGTTCCAATCCAAGATGGTAACATGAGAGGCTCTAGAACTCACTTCCTCCCATGGACACACCAAATCTACAGCTACACATGGAGCAATTCCCTCTGAAAAAAATCTAGAAACTAGCTGAGCAACTTGTACACTTAGAGTAAACAGGAAAATACCCATATGCAAATGAGGAGGATAGGCTGAAACACACTCTTACCATAAACTCCACCCTTTGTACAGTGACACAATTGTGAGTAAGCTCAAAACTCAAAGCTTCTCCTTAAGGAGTAAAAGGATTAATTCCAACATCTAGAGACCTAACTTTTAACACTTCCATCTGAAGGATAGACCCCCCAATATACCTAGCTCTGTTAACCAAGAAGGCTTGTGTCCATGGGACCTACAAGACTATAGAAACAAAAAAGAACGAAAGAAAGAAACAATTCTTAACAGGTGCTCAATGACTCCCTGTGGTTAACCCCACAGCTAAGCCCAGGGGGAGCAGACAGAAATGTTCATATCCCAGAGTTCCCCCAAAAGAGGCTTATTTAGTACACTTTAAAAGCTGTTGCCTGAGGGCCAGACTTCTAATTTAGCATACAGCTAGGGCTGACTGCAAGCATCGCAGGAGACCAGAGTGGCTGAGGAGCATTGCTGTCCCTCTGGCCCACTCCAGGTTGCCAGTGTCTCCATGGAAGGAGACTGTGAACACATGTGGTGCCCTGGATTGCAGCTGTCACCCAGGGAATGCACTCTTTGATCTCTTGGTTTTGGTGGCTAATGGGGATTTCAATTTTGGTCCCACAGGACTGTATCAAGGAAACAATTCTTAAGTGGGTATCCCTCTGGGTCTTAGTGCAGAGGGAGCAGACAGATACACTTACCTCCCAGTCTTTCCCCAAAACAAGGCTATCTGAATGTTTTAAAAGCTGCTGCCTGAAAATCTAGCCTCCAATTAGCTTGTACCTAGATGCTGGCTGAGATCAGCCCCTTTGAGACTGACAGGTCTTGGCACACACTAAAGACTGGGAGACACAAATACAAAGGAGACAACTTGGAAAATCACAAAGGTTTGAGAGAGACACAGAGCTTGGGCTGAGCTGAATACTAAGTTTCATCTGTTACATGAGATCACTCCATAAAGACTGGGGAGAGGCACCTGGTTTATTTAATGTGCAGAAACCAACAAAGGGGATCAAGGAAAATGAAGAAACAGAAGGGTATATTCCAAACAAAAGAACAAAATAAAATTCTAGAAACAGACCTCCATGAAATGGAAATAAGTGATGTGCCTGATAAAGAGTTAAAATAATGGGTTTAAAGATGCTCCCCAAGGTCAGGAGAACCATGCATGAACAAAGTGAGAATTTCAACAAAGAGACAGATATATAACAACATAACAAACAGAAATCACAGTGCTGGAAAATACAACAATTGAACTGAAAAATTCAATACAGAGGTTTAATAGCAAACTAGACAATGTGCAAAAACAGGGTCAATGAACTAAAAACAGGACAATGAAATTCATCCAACAGAGAAACAACAACGAAAATACTGAAAAACAGTGATGATAGTGTAGGGTACTTGTGGAACACCATCAAACAGACCAATATTTACATTATAAGGGCCTCACAAGAAAAAGAGAGAAAAAGAGGCAGAAAGATTCAAAGAAATGAGAGTCGAAAACTTACTAACCTGGGGAAAGAAATAGACATCCAGATTCACAAAGTACAGAGAGTTCCAAATAAGATGAATATAAAGAGGCCTACACTGACCCACATTATAATTAAATTGAAAAAGTTAAAGCCAAGGAGAGAATCTTCAAAACAGCAAGAAGAAAACAACTTGTTACATGCAAGGAACCCAGCCCTTCCCCAAGACTTGAGGAGATTTTTCAGCAGAAACTATGTAGGCCAGAAAGGAATAGCATGAATAGTCAAAGTGCTGAAAGAAAAAAAACAAAAACTATGCCAAACCAGAATACTCTACATAGAAAAATTATACTGCAATATTTAAGGAGAGAAAAAGAGCTTTTCAGAGAGGCAAAACCTGAAGAAATACATTACCACTAACTAGGCTGGCCTTATGAGAAATGTTAAAGGGAATTTTTCAAGCTGAGATAAAAAGATACTGTTAAGTAACACACACAAAAAAGAAAGTATAAATCTCACCAGTAAAGGTGGGAGACAGTAAAAAGGTAGATCTTTAGTATGCGTTTGAAGTTAAGTTGTCAGCTTAACATAGACTAATAAATATGAGATACCTTATGTATGTCTCATGGTAACCACAAAGCAAAAACATAGAATAGATACTCAAAACATAGAGAGAAATAAATCTCAGCATACTACTTCAGAAAATCATACCATAAATGAAGAAAGATAAGCAGAAAGAAACAAAGGAATTATA
Organism: Hipposideros larvatus; assembly: GCA_031876335.1. NCBI lineage: Eukaryota > Metazoa > Chordata > Mammalia > Chiroptera > Hipposideridae > Hipposideros > Hipposideros larvatus. The sequence continues at coordinate 91,011,920 of CM063105.1, read as the reverse complement.
AATCAGCCATAAAACAATTAACAAAATGGCAATTGTAAGTGCCTAATATTCAATAATTACTTTAAATACAAATCGACTAAATTATTATATCAAAAGATATAGAATGGTGAATGGATAAATATATGACTCAACTATATGCTGCCTACAAGACATACACTTCAGCTTTAGGGGCACACACAGACTGAAAGTGAAGGGACGAAAGAAAAGTTCCATGCAAATGAAAACAAAAAGAAAGCAATGGTAGCTAAACTTATATCAGACAAAATAGGCTTTAAATCAAAGAATGTAACAAAAAACAAAGACGGTTTTTATATGATGATAAAAGGGTCAATCCTATAAGAGGGTATAACATTTACAAATATTTATGTGTCCAACATAGGAGCACATACATATATAAAGGAAAGCATCAATAAAGTAAAAAAAAAAACATGTTTAAAGAATGGGAGAAAATATTGGAAAATCACATATCTGATAAGGGATTCATATCCAAAATATATAAAGATTTCAAACAATTCAATAAGAAAACAAGACAAAACAACAACAAAAAGCAATCCAAATAAAAAGATGGCAGAGGAACTGGGTAGACATTTTTCCAAAGAAGACATACAAATCACCAACAGTTACTTGAAAAGGTGATAGACATCACTAATCACTAGTGCAATGACAATCAAAATCACAATGAGATATCACCTCACACCTGTTAGAATGGCCATCATCCAAAAGACAAGAGATAACAAGTGCTGGTGAGGATGGGGAGAAAAGGGAACCCTTGTATACTGTTGTGGAAATGTAAATTGGTGCTGCTGCAATGGAAAACCATATGGACGTCTCTCAAAAAATTAAAAACATAATGACCATATGATCCAGCAATTCTACTTCTGGATATATATCCAAAGTAAACAAAATTACTATCTCAAAGAGATATATGCACCCCCATGTTCATTGCAGCATAATTTACAGTAGCCAAGACATGAAAACAGATCAGGGTCCATCAATGAGTGAATGGAGATTACATATACATACATATATATATATATATATATATATATATAAAAACTTTAGACATAAAAAGTGAAGAGAATCTTGTCATTTGCAACAGCATGGGTGGATTTTGCATAATGCTAAATGAAGTTAAGTCAGACAGATAGCACTGTATCATCTCACTTATATGTGGAATGTAAAAAAAATAAAAACAAAAACATAGAAACGAAGAATAGATTGGTGGTTGCCAGAGGTAGGGGTGTGGGGAGCAGAGGAAATGGGTGAAGGTGATTATAAACTTCCAGTCATATGATTTAAAAAATTCTGGGGATATAATGTGCACCATCGTGACTATAGTTAACAATAATATGTTTTATATTTGAAAATTACTAAGAGAGTAAATCTTAAAAGTTCTCATTACAAGAAAAAATGTAACTTTTGAAGTGATGTCTGTTAACTAAATTATTGTGACAATCATTTATATAGGCATACATCAATTTATTTAGTCATACACGTTAAACTAATACAATGTTATATTTCAATTATATCTTAATAAAACTGGGGGAAAAAACCTAGTCTAGTATCTAAAAAAATGCTATATTCAGCAAAATTATTCTTGAAAGAAGAAGGTGAAGTAAAAAATTTAGGAACAAACAACAAACGAGATGATTATTTAGTTACATTACTGCCATCAAGAAATATAAAAATAAGGCATTTAAGTAAAATTAAATGATACTAATGGTAACTTTAATCCACAGGAATAATTTAAGAGCACATGAAATTATATGAACATAATTTTCTCTTTTCTTAATTGTTTTATAAACATAAAATTGTACAAAGCAATAATTGTAACACTGCATTGTCAGAGTTATATAAGATGTAATATATATGACAAAAAGAGCAAAAATTAGAGGAAAGAAAATAGATCCATATGGCAACAAAATGTTAATATTTTACCAGAATTAATTCATTAGGTAACTTAGGAAGATTGGGGTGACTTCACATGTATATTTTAATCTTTTCAAGAAGCACTAAGACAGTAACTCAAAACACATGGTCTAACTATCAGCAGAGAGACTTCTGTTTTCCACTTTGTCATGTAAGGAGCTTGCAAGTCATATTCCCCATCCACAGGACAAGATAAAGCTCAACAAACATCAAGCAGAAACACGACTCTTTTTAAATCCACCAGAAAACTGAAGTCACAGAACAAACCACTGCCTAATAAATTGGAGATGTAGATAGGCCAATACAGAGAATCTCAACTTACCAGAGCGGAAACGTGCAAGGTAGAAGAAAAAATACTGTGATTGATTAATTTCTGTAGACTACTCTGGGCAAGTTTGAAAGATTAAAAACTACAGGGAGGCCATCTTAGAGGAGCTCCCACAATCTTGTGTGTTTTAAGGCCAAAAGCCCTACTAGGTTTTCAGAGAAAAAAATAGAAAAAAAACCCCCTCACACTTCTGGCAAAGAGAAGGAAAATGCATCCATTTTGAAATACCTCCACAATATTCTGTTCTTTATAACATGGCCTACCTCAAAAGATATGACTTCAAAAGAGCCTCACAGATTGGAGTTTCACCAGAGCCTTGCTGACATAAGGGAAGTGGAATACCAAACTCTATTTCACACTAGCTTTTGACATGGTAGAAAGAAAAAAATACTCAACTGCAGTCCACTCTAACTTTCCACATTGGGTGGGGGGTGGGTGGGAAATATACAACACCAACCTTTTCTAACCTTCCAGTTTCAACTAAGAGGGTGAGGGTGGGCGGGAGACTAAGAAGCATTTGTGAAGATCACAGCCCTGGGACAGACTCCTTACAATACTGAGACCTAATCATAAACCTATAAAATGCTTCTCCTCCCTCCACACCTTAACAATATATTACTAAAAGCCTGTTAAACACAGTTCATTTTACCCAGGACATCATGTCCAGCTTCCAACAAAAAAATTGCAAGACATACTGAAAGACAAAGGAAACAGCTTGAAGAGAGAGCAATGATTATAACCAGACTCAGATATATCAGGGTTGATGGTATTATCAGAGCAAGAATTTGAAATAACTGTGGTTAATATACTAAGAAGTCTAACGGAAAAGGTATACAGCATACAAGAATAAATGAATATAAGCAGTATGATGTAAATACTAAGGGAGAATAATAAAGAAATGTTAAACTTTAAAATAATAATAATAATAGTAAAAGAAATGAAGAATTCATTTGACAGGCTCATTCATAGACTGGACACAGCCAAGGAAAGAATCAGTGAGCTTGAAGATATGTTGATAGGTACTTCAAAATCAAAATATAAGAATTATGTTAAAATTCTCTTCAGGAACTATGCAAGAACAGAGTGAACTATTTAAAGTGTTAAAACAATAATAATTTTTTAAAGCCTAGAATTCTGAATCCAGTGAAATTGTCCTTAAAAGTGAAGGAGAAATAAAGACTTTCTGAGACAAACAAAAATTGTGGAAATTTTTCACCAGTAGATCTGACTTTCTAAGAACGTTAAAGGGATTTCCTCAGACAGAAGAAAAATATATAGGTCAGAAACTCAGATATACATAAAGAAAAGAAGATTGTTAAAGAAGAAATAAGGGAAGGTAACAGAAAACATTTTATTGGTTTTATTCTTAATTGAGCTAACAGATAACAGTTCAAAAAATAATAACTATGCATTCAGTGATCATAGTTTATGGATAAGTAGAATGACAGACAACAATGGTAGAGGGGAAAGGAGGGAGGAATTAGGAATACTTTGTGATAAGTATTTATCACATTAGGAATACTTTGTGATAAGGAATACTTTGTGATAAGGTAGTGTGAAACACTATAGTGTTATTTGAAAGTGAACTTGAATTAATTTAAATGTATATTGCAGTTTCAACGGCAAATAAGAAAAGTTAAAAATATTATTTATATTTGTCCTGAGAAAGGATAGAAAATGGCTTCATGTAAAATAGTCAATTAAAACCACAAAGGGAGAATAACAGTAGGAGGTAAGAATAAAAACAGAAAAAGTACAATAAATAGAAAACAGTAACACAAATGGTATATATTAATCAAACTATGTCAATCTCTTAAAACCCCAATGGTCTAAATATATACACAAATTAAAAATCAGAGATTATCAGAGTGGATCAACAAAGAAGACCTAAATGTCTGTTTACAAGAAAACCATTTAAAATATAAAGATATGTTTATATTGAAAGTAAAGGGATGAGAAATATATACTATCTTAAAATTAATCAATAGAAAGCTACAATTAGTTTATTAAGACAAAGCTGACTCCAGAGAAAGAAAAATTATCAGGGATACAGAGGGATATTACATAATGATAAAGGGGTCAATTCCTTAAGAATATATAATAATCTTCAATATGTATTGCACCTAAAAACCATGTTTCAAAAATTTTGAGGCAAAATTGATAGAATTGAAAGAAAAAATACTTGAATCCACTATTATAGTTGGAGACATCAACACCCCTTTATCAGGAATGAACAGATTTAGCAGGCAGGAAATCAGTAAAGATACAGTTGAACAGACAGCATTACTGGAAGTAATTGATATTTCACAAAACAGAGCAGAATACACATTTTCCTTAAACTGACATCGAGTATCCATAAAGATAGACCATGTTCTGGGCCAGAAACACACTGTATCAAATATATATACCCATATGCCATATATATATATATATATATATATATATATATATATATATGGCATATATCTTTTCAAATTAGTGTTTTGGATGGATGGACCTAGAAGGTATTACGCTAAGTGAAATAAGTCAGATAGAGAAAGACAAATACCATAGTATCTCACTTATGTATGGAATCTAAAGAACAAAATAAACAAAAAAGAAATGGACTAACGGGTACAGATAACAACTGATGGTTGCCAGATGACAGAGGGGCTGGGGGTGGGGAGGGGGGCTTTGTGAAAAAGGGGAAGGGATTAAGTAGTACAAATTGGTAGTTATAAAGTAGTCATGGGGATATAAAGTAAAGCAGAGGGAATATAGTTAATAATATGGTAATAACTATGTATAGTGCCAGGTGGGTACTAGATCAGTCAGGGGGATCACTTCCTAAATTATACAAATGTCTAACCACTGTGCTGTACACCTGAAACTAATATAAAATAATATGGAATGCCAACTGTAACTGAAAAATTTATATATATATATATATATATATATATATATATATATATATATATAGTCTCCAAGGATTAACTCTGTTCACTGGCTCACTTACCATTAGAACCTTTGCTTCTAAAACATTATGGAATATCTCTAGTCAGGGAGACCACTGGGCTTTGCATGTTCCTCATGCTCAACCCATCCCTCCTACTTTGTATGGTGGCTGCTTTCAAAGTTTTCATCTGTCCAGGGTTCACCATCAGGAGGCCAGTCCTGAATTCAACCCTGCAAGACCTTTCTGTTTCAAGGACAGATTCTCAGTAATGACTGTTGGCCTGGCTTCACCTTTAATCTCTATCCCTGTATTTTGCGTACCTGGTCAGGACCTTATTGTCTTCTCCTAGAAATTCCAGGGCTAACTGACCAATGAACTTGGTGAGAACTTACCGTATTTGCCGGCGTATTAAGACGATTTTTTGGCCCTGAAAAATATGCCTCCAAGTGGGGGGTCGTCTTATACACCAGGTACACTTCAGATAGACTGCCCATAGTGCTTGCCCCGTGCCATAGTGGCCTCCCGATGCCCGCCCACTTCATTCCACATACCGTTCAGGCATCAGCAGCGCTGCTGGGTGTATGCTCGGCTGTTATGCGATTTTGCTGTTATGCGATTTTACCACACTCGCAAAATCGCACACAGCCGACCATACACCCAGTATGATAGCGCAAAATCGCGAATCGCGATACCATACTGGGTGTATGGTCGGAAGAGGGGGTAGTCTTATACGGCGAGTATATAACAAACTCTGTATTTTGAGTGGAAATGTTAGGGGGTTGTCTTATACGCCCAGTCGTCTTATACGCCGGCAAATACGGTAGATTATGTTAGTAGTTCTCCCAGCTGAGTGTTCCCAACCAGTATCTGTCTGTTCCCATTGGCAGGGCTCAGGTTAGATCCCAGTCCACCCTTTTCTTTTTATTTTGTCATATATTTGCAACTCAGGGTGGATTATAATATCTTGAAGCTATGACCCATCATTTGTGAAGCAGGTGGAGAAAAGTAGATTTAGTTAATTATTTCAAATTTTTAGATTGAGATACTGAAACCTAAGGCATCTCAGACACTTTCCCAAAGTCATAAAGGCCCTAATTTTCTGGGAAGAAAATAAGCGCTTAAAAACTGTTGATTATTGTGTTTTTGCATGATAAATTTTTTCTCTTTGCTATACAGCCAGACTCTCCCACCTGTCCTCTATGAGCCCAGTTTTCCCTCCCTAATCAGAATAACATAAAATGAGAGAAAAGAAAGAATATATTTTTTACAACACGGCATATATCCAATCTGACATGAAAAGTCCAAGTTCATCTTTTCATGGTGCCAATTACTTAGAGGGCATAGATGTCACTGCATCATTAAAGTAATGGCAAAGACAGATTGTAGAACACTGTGGAGTAATTGGTAAGTGCTGTTCAATCTGTTCAATGAAATAAAGCATTGGGTCATCAACATTAATTTAAAATACAGCAGAGGAATTAAAATAATTCACTAAAATATTTGTCTAATAGAAAATGTGGAAGCAAATGAGGAACAAAATGGACATAAAATATATGAAAAAGCAATAGAGAATTGGTCAGCGTAATTCAAACTACATTAGTTTCATTAATTACATCAAATGTTTTTTTTAATTTTTATTAAATTTATTGGGTGACATTGGTTAGTAAAATTAATCATCATTAATTGGTTAGCATTTCTATAGTACATCATTTCTATAGTACATGATGCATATATATCTATAGTACACCATCTATACAGAGAGTGCCAAAAAAGTATACATATCTTAAGAAAGTAAAAAACTGTATTAAAATTGTAATATTCAATACATACTGATAACAAAAGATGAATACGAGTCATGTGTATACATTTTTTTGGCACACCCAGTATATCTAACACTGAATTCTGAAAAAAAAAATGCATTGTTATCAAGTGCCCATGGAACTTTCTTATTAACCAAATATGAGGACTTAAATCAAACTTCAGTAAATTCCAAGATGCAAAATAAACTTGAACTATTCTCTGAAAATTTTAGGGAAAAAATTAGAAAATAACCCTTTCTGGAATTAAATAATAGTTCTCTCTTAATGACTTTTCAAGTCAAGGTAGAAATACAACAGAAACTGCATGTATTTCAGAAATAATAATAATGAGTAACTATGAAAAGCTAGACAGTGTTCAGAGGAAAGTTCTTAACATTAAACAGATCTATTCATTCACAAAGAAAAGAGGCAATGGCATAAAGTATGCAACTTCACAAGTTGTAAATGGAAGAAAACACACTGAAGGAAAGAAAAAGAATAATATTATTACATATAAATTATGTTAACAAATTAAAGAAAATTGTGCACATAATAAATACAAAACTCTTTCTGTGAAAAATCCAATAACTTAGATAACACATTAAAGAAAAAAAAACAAATATAGCAAACATGAAATAATAAGAGGCAAATAACCACAGTAATACGGAAATCACATACACAATAAAAAATTACTTACATAAATCTATTTTTCTAGGAGAATGTAATTTGCTCAAACTTTCTCCAGAAGTAGTGAAACACCTAACATATTTAATTTCCATGAACTAAGATGATTTAAAACTTTACCCTTTGCCAAAACAAACCAGCAGGCTTATAGTATATCATAGAAAATGTGTTCAAAGCTTTAAATAGCTGTTTACCTCAGTGCTATTTATGATATTCCAGAGGTAAATAAAAAATAATTGCTTTTGATTCCTTTTTTGAAGCAAACTTCTCATTGATAGGAAAAGTCAGCAAAGATTGAACCAAAGGAGAAAATTACAGACCAACAACGCCCCTTATGAATATTTACACAAAATTCAAGTAACATTGCAATATATTATAGCAATATATTAGAAAATTATACAATATTACCAATGACGTTTACTCCAGAAATACAAAAATACAAATTGAGAAATATATTATTTATCACTTATATAATAAAAATTATAAATTAATTATTATTTTTATACTGAGGCATTTGCAATCCAATCTTAATTTAAACATACTGCAAATAAAATTAAAAAATACTTTATTAACACAAAAATATATACCTTATGCTTACACAGAACATCAGATTTATTCAAATTTATGTTAGAAACAAGACAAGTTTGCCCACCATCACCTGCATTATTTATGACTGTCTTCAATTATTAGCTAACATGTTTAGACAAGAAGAGAAATCAATAGTACATGAAAAACCAAAATTGCAAAGGAGAACAAATCCATCACTATTTGCAGATAATATTTTATAACTGGATCACTCAGGAGAAATTAACAGATAGACTACTACAGTCAATGTAAGAGTTCAGTAGGGTAAGGGGGTATAAAAGTAACATGTAGAAGTCAATAGCTTTCATGTATAACAATAGCATTAATTTTTAAAATGTAATGTAAAAAATATCCTATTTGTAATAGCAATAAAGATAAAATACCTAGGAATAAAAATAATAAGAAAAGTGCAAATCTATATAACGAACATTTAAAACTAACCTTGAGGACCCCAAATAGACTTGACCAAAATGGAAAGACAGTCCATGTCCTTAGAAAGAAAGATTCAACACCTTAAATGTATAAAAATCTATAAATTAGAAAAAAAATGCAATCTAAATAAATGTAACAATATGGTTTTGATGTTATATTTGGAGACATAGACACAAAAATATTAAAATCTATGTGGAAAAATAAATAAGAATCACCAAAAAAAACTTCTTAAGAATAGGAATTATTAGGTCGGAACATCCAAAACCAAAATTAAAACAAAACTTTAATAATGAAAATATGCAGCAGTGGGAGATTAATAGAAAAATCAATATAAAAGAATAGAATATTCAGAAATTGACTCAATTTGGGAAAATGATTATAACTCAATTTCTTCATGACTGCTATGACAGAGTTCTTTAATTCTTTTGATCGTTCAGATAGCCAATCAGGGACTAAATTCATTGCAGCCTCTAGACCAGTGGTTCTCAACCTTCCTAATGCTGCGACCCCTTAATACAGTTCCTCATGTTGTGTGACCCCCAACCATAAAATTATTTTCATTGGTACTCTATAACTGTAATTTTGCTACTGTTATGAATCGTAATGTAAATATCTTTTTGTTTTCCGATGGTCTTAGGCGACCCCTGTGAAAGGGTCGTTCGACCCCCAAAGGGGTCGCGACCCACAGGTTGAGAACCACTGCTCTAGACCAATAACTTCAGAGTGTGGACAGCCTCTTCCAGGAATCCTTAGCAGTATACTCAGATGGATTGTATCTTAACCACATTTCATAGTTTAGTTCCTTTATAGTAAGTAAGCAAGAAGAATATCTGCATCTCACATAGTTTGCCATGATGGGCTTAGCACAATAAAGAGTGTACTCCACCTCCAGTTTGACATTGGTTTTGGAAGACAGTTGTTAAAATTCAGCACCATTCATTTTGGAAAAGGGGCTATGCAGCCATTTTAAGAGACTGCATTCCAGATGAACAAGGAGCATGGTATCTGGACATTTCTGTGTAGGAGGGAATTGAACAAATATGAAAAGGGGATGGTGATGAAAATCCAGTCAGGGCATTTTATTGGATGAAGCTTGATTTTGTCTTGGCATACACTGAATGCTTTATGGACATACAAACTAGTTGTAGAACATCTGCTCAGAAAACGCATGTGGGAGACTTCCAATTTTTGGTCCAGCATGTAAGAAACCAGGAAATCATCATTCTCATTCTAATAACAGAAAAAGAAAAAAGAAATAAAAAAAGAAACAAAAGAAAAAGAAAAAAACTGATTAAACTGAAAATAAACCACTCTTCTTAGATCCATCAAAGACTTATAGTCATAGGGCAAATAGATGCCACAAATATTGAGTAGAGAGAGGAGCACATACATAGAGGCACATGTTACTAGATCAGAAGACCCAGGAGTAGAAACTGCAATCAGAATAGTGCTGGGATAACAATACTTCAATCATGAACAGGTTGCTGGAATCTCAGTGTGGACAAACTTCAAAATTAAAAACCAGCAGAACAGTCACTGGTCTTCCACACTTTCACGATTTTTACCTTCAGGACCCCTACTAGATGTTCATGCTCAAGACAGATAAAAATCTTATTTGTTCTGCAGGAGGAGGGGAACATGAGCCATTTGGGAACACATCTAGAGGATTCTGCTCTTAAAAAAGCATCCCCTATGAGGGTGTGGAAAAAGGGAACCCTTGTGGACTGCTGGCAGTATTGCAAATTGGTGCATCCACTATGGAAAACAGTATTAGAGGTTCCTAAAAAATTAAAAAGAGAACTACCATATGACCCAGCAATCTCTATTCTGGGTATTTGTCCAAAGAAACCCAAAATGCTAATTCAAAAAAACATATGCATCCCTATGTTCATTGCAGAATTATTTTTAATAGCCATGATATTAAGCAACTTATCAATTGCCTATCAATAGGTGGTGATATAAAAAATGTGTGGTACATACGTACAATGGAATATTACTTAGCCATAGAAAAGAATGAAATCTTGCCATTTGCAACAATAGGGATAGACCTATAGGGTATTGTGATAAGTGAAATAAGTCAGACAGAGAAAGACAAATACCATATGATTTCACTCATATATGGAATCAAAAAACCAAAATAAATGAATAAACAAAACAGAAACAAACTAATAGATATGGAGAACAAACTGACGGTTGCCAGGGGGGCTGGGTGACAAAGATAAAGGGATTAAGAAGTACAAATTGTCAATTACAAAATAGTCATGGGGATGTAAAGTAAACCATAGGGAACATAGTCAATAATATTGTAATAACTATGTTTGGTATCAGGGGGATATTAGATGTATGGGGGTTATCACTTCAGAAAAGCTATATAAATGTCTAACCCACTATGCTGTACAACTGAAGCAAATATAATAATGAATCTTAACTGTAATTGAAAAAAAAGGTGTATATGAAGAAATCCAGCCCTAAACACACTGAGACACACTTGTGCAAGTCACAGCCCAGGTGCACAAGGTCACTAAAAGATTGAGACCTAATCTATAATAGGACTATAGAATGTTTTGTATCTTCCCACTCCCTTCTACTACAAAAAAATGGGGCTCCAATATAAGGGAAATACAACAGAAAGTACTACATGTTGAGACCTTATGTAAAAATGAGAAACCCAAATAATATAGGGTACACATTTTTATTCTCTGAAACCAATATGCAAGCAAACAGCAAATACAGCCTAACTTGTAGCCATATAACTATAATATCTCACATTAAAGCCTTATTTACCTTAGTTACTTTTATGCAGTACATCATATCTTGTTTTCAACAAAAATTTACAGGGCATACTAAAAAGAAGAAACACAATTTCAAGAGAGAGAATGAGCATTAGAAACAGACTCAAATATGGCAGGGATGTTGAAATTATCAACCTGAAATTTAAAACAACTGTGATTAATTTTTAAAGGACTATAATGGAAAAGAGTACAGCATACAAGAATAGATGTGTAATGTAGGCAGAGAAATGGAAACTCTAAGAATAAATCAAAAGAAAATGCTAGAAATAAAAAACACTGTAATAGTAATCAACAAGTGTTGGTGAGGATGTGGGGAAAAGGGAACCCTGGTGCATTGTTGGTGGGATTGCAAATTGGTGCAGCCACTATGGAAATCAGTATGAAGGTTCCTCAAAAAATTAAAAAGAGAACTACTTTATGACTCAGCAATTCCACTCCTGGCTATTTATCCAAAGAAATCCAAAACACTAATTCAAAAGAATATATGCACCCCTATGTTTATGCAGCACTATTCACAATAGCCAAACAATGGAAATGCCCATCAATAGACAACTGGATAAAGAAATTGCAGTATGTTTATACAATGGAGTATTACTGTGCCATAAAAAAGAATGCAATGTTACCATTTATAACAACATGGATGGACCTTGAGGATATTATGTTAAGTGAAATAAGTCAGACTGAGAAAGACAAATACCATATGATTTCATTTATATGTAGAATCTAAAGAACAGAATAAACGAGCCAACAAAACAAATAGACACGGAGATATAGCAAAAAAAAAAAAAAAACATGGTTGCTAGATGGAAAGGGGGTTGGGGGATGGGGAGAAGGTTAAGGCATTGGAAAGTACAAATTGGTCGTCACAAAATAGTCATGGGGATATGAAATACAGTATGGGGAATATAATCAATAATGGTATAGATTATGTAGGGTGCCAGATGGGTACGGGACTTATCGGATGGATCACTTCATAGATTGTATAGATGCCTAACTACTGTGCTGTACACCTGAGCTGACATAGAATAATATTGAATGTCAACTATAATTATATATATATATATATATATATATATATATATATATGGTCATGGGATGTAAGTGTAGCATACGGAATATAGTCAATGATATTGTAACAACTATATATGATGTCAGAGGGGTAGTAGGGTAGTAGACTAGGAGGAGGGGGTTATCACTTTGTGAGGAGTATAAACGTCTAATCTTAATGTTGTTTTGTAATCCTGACACTAATATAAAAAAGATAAAATAAAAACAAACCCACTGTAATAGTAATCAAAAGAGTATGGTACTGGCATAAAAACAGACAGTGGACTAGAATAGAGAACTCAGAAGTAAATTCACACATTTATGGCCAACTGATCTTTGGCAAATTATCCAAGAAATCACAATGAGGAAAGGATGGTGTCTTTAATAAATGGTATTGGGAAAACTTGTTTTCTCCATACGAAAGAATGAAATTGGACAACTATCTCATACCACATACAAAATCAATGAAAATGGGTTCAAGTCTTAAACAGAAGATGTGAAACTATAAAACTAGTAGAAAACATGGGGAAAGAGTTTCTTGATATTGGTTTCTGCAATGATTTTTTTGGATATGACACCAAAAGTTCAGGCATGAAAAGCAAAAAGGTGACTACTGTTCATAATACTGTACTGTATACGTGAAATTTGCTAAGAGGGTAGATCTTGTTTTCACCACAGAAGAAAAGAAAAAAATGATAATTATGTGAGGTGATGGATATGTTTATTAGCTTCACTGTTATGATCATTTTACAATCTACACATATATCAAAACCTCAAGTTGTATATCATAAGTATATAATTAATTTTGCCAATTATACCTCAATAAAGCTGAGAAGAGAAAGCAAAAATAGACAAGTGGGATTGCATCACACTAAGTAAGCTTCTGTTCAACAAAAGAAACCCCCAATAAAGTGAAAAGGTGTGCTGCAGAATGGGAGAAAATACTGGCAAAATCTTTATCTGATAAAGGGTTAATATCTGAAACATATGAAGATCTCATATAACTTAACAAGAAAACAAAGCAATCAAATTTAAAAAATGGCAGAGTAGCTGAATAGATAATTTTCCCAAAAAATACATACAAATGTCCAATAGGTACATGAAAAGTTGTTTGCCATCACTAAGCATCAGTTACAATGCAAATCAAAACCACAATGAGCTATTACCTCACACCTGTTAAAATGGTTATCATTAAAAGGACAAAAGGAAAGCTCTGATGAAGATGTGAGGAATAGGGTACCTTTTATACTGTTGATGGCAATATAATTTTGTATAGCCATTATGGAAAACAGCATGGATGTTTCTCAAAAAATTAAAACTAGAGCTACATTATGATCCAACAGTCCCACTTCATATCCAAAGGAAATGAAATCAGAATCTCAAAAACATATCGTCACTTTCATGTTCATTGCAGCATTACTCACAATAGCAATATATGGAAACAACCCAAATGTCTGCTGTAGTTTTAACTGATCATTTTTATGATTCCATTTTCTAGTCTTTTTCAGCATATCAATTATAGTTTCTTAGCCTCTTTTATAAGTTGCCCAAAATTTTCAATATACATTTACAAATAATTCAGGTTCGCATTGAAGTAACACTCTAACAGTGAACACACTGATAACCAAGTATCTCTACTTTCTCCTTCTTGTCCTTTCTAACACTGCTATTCTCCATTCAATTATTTATTACCTCTAATCACCAAATACATCAACTAAAACACAGATACAGTCAGAGTGGCTCATAAAACAGAGCCCACTATATGTTCTCTACAAAAAACCCACTTTAAATATGAAGGCATAAAGGATTAAAAGTGAAAGGTTAAAGAAAAAATACCATGGCAACATTAATTAATAGAAAACTGAAATAGCTTTATTAATTTCAGACATGGCATATGTGAAGCTTAATTTTATGTGTCAACCTCACTGTGCTAAGGGATGCCCAGATAGCTGGTAAAACATTATTTCTAGGTGTGTCTCTGTGGTGTTTCTAAAGCAGATTAGCATTTGAATCAGTAGACTGAGAAAGACAATACAGGGGTCCCCTTATCTGCAGGGGATACATTCCAAGATCCCCAGTTGATGCCAGAAACCATGGATAATACTGAACCCTATATCCACTATGTGTTTCCCTATACATACGTACATACCTATGGTAAAGTTTAATTTATAAATTAGGCACAGTAAAAGATTACCAATAATAAAAAATAGAATAATTATAACAATATACTGTAATAAAAGTAATGTGAATATGGTGTCTCTCTCAAAATGCCTTATTGTACTGTATGTACAATGTGGATATGCTAGACAAAGAGATAATTCACTTCCTGGGTGGGTCATAGCAAGATGGTGCAAGATTTTATCCCACTACACAGAACAGCACACAATTTAAAACTTCTCAGTTATTTCTGCAATTTTTCCTTTAGCCTTTTTAGACCACAGTTCACCATGGGTAACTGAGACCTTGGAAAGTGAAACTGTGAATGGGAGGACTACTATACTTCTCACTAACGTAAGTGGGTATCATCTAAACCCTTGAGGTCCTGAATGGAAGAAAAAGGCAGAAGATGCACTAATATTCTCTCCTTGCTTGAGCTGAGACATCTATTAATATTCTCCTGCCATCAGACAGCTGTGCTTCCAGCTCTCAGGCCTACAGACTTGGACTAAGACTTTACACCATTGGCTGCCTTGATTCCCAGGCCTTTGGATTTGGGCTGTATTACACCACTGGCTTTCCTAGTTCTTCATCTTACAAGTGGCAAATGGTGGGACTTGCCAGCCTCCATAATCCTGTGAGCCAATTCCTATAGTAAATCTCCTTTTTCTCTATATAGATATATATCCTACTGGTTCCGTTTCTCTGGAGAACCCTCACTACATCAGATTTTGGTGCTGAGAATGGTTGTAGATAAGAATAAGTTTTTTTAATTGCTTCTGGGTTTTTTAGGTTGGCTTACTCAGGACCGTCAGTGTATCCTGAACAAAATCATATTTCAGATCTTTCAAGGTAATTTGAATAGTGTAAATAAATTGTTAAGAAGAAAGTTGAAATGGTTCACAATAGAAGTACCTTTAAAAGAGAAAAAAGGACAAGTAGAATCCTATAAAAGAGAAGAGATTTTAAGTGCCCTTAATTTATAATAAAAAGAACAATCTTAGACATGTTAGAAATGCAGAGGAATTTGAAGACAATTTTAGTTTACAATTTATGAGTTCATTCATCTAAGTTTACAAAGGATAAACCTGAAGTTCAGTTAAGAGAGATGAAGTAACTTAAACAAGGTCAGAAGTAGTCAAATATCTAACTTCATTATTCTACCAATTCAGTTCTCAATTATTTTAAATATTATATGGCTGAAGTTTTCACTCTGAAAAAAAACCAGTTCATAATGTTAAATTACAGAGTGTATTTCAAGATGTTCTCAATTGCATGTCTTGATAGAATTAGAATATTAAAACTGTCAAAGCTTATTATTTATTTTAGACCAACTCTATTATTTAAGAAAAATAAAGATATTGATATCTGAAAAGGTAAAGGGACTTGCTGAAAGTGAGATAGTGAGTCAATGGCAGAACCAAATTGGAATCCTTGACTTTCCTACACTAATGCATATTGGCTTCATGTATTTTTGAGTGCTAGTTTGAGAGACTTTCTACCTTTGGTCTATACTTAATATAGCAATAAGAATAGCCTTTTAATAAACGTAAGTTATGGGCCAGCCGAGTGGTGCGATGGTTAAGAGGGCCCCGGTTTGGATCCCACATATGAGGGCCAGTGACACTGCCCTCCACAGCTAAGATGCTGAACAACAGCTCAACCTGCAGCTGGGCTGCCGTGAGTCACCTGGGACGGCGTAGATTGCAGCCCTTGTGGCAGGGGGTTGCCATGGGCTACTGAGCCAGCAGCCAGCGTGAGCGGCCAGTAGCCGCAGTGAGCGGCCGTCCAGAAGCTGGCGACTGACCTGCCTCGCCCGGGAAGAGCGCAATGATGGTGCCAACTTGGGCCAGTGAAGCAACGTCCTCCACAACTAGACTGAAGAACAAAATGACAGCAACTTGTCTGTTCCCCTTCCCCCAATTCCCCGGCGCTGTTCCCATCCCCTCAATTCCCCAATAAAAATCTTTAAAAAAATAATAAAAAAATACTGTTTAAAAAAATAATAATAAAAAAAATAAACATAAGTTATATTATGTTACTCCTATTCAGAAACTTGCAGTGTCTCTCCATTTTACTGATATTAAAAGATAAAGTCTTTAGAACGGTCTGTAAGTCCCTATCTCACCAGGCCTCCTATCACCTCTATGGCATTATCTCATTCTAATCTCACCTTATTTTACTCCAAACTATCCACAGTTGCTTACTTGCTATGCTTTGAAAACCGCATGTATTAGGCTCTTGAAATGACTATTCCATAGGCCCGGAGAATTGTTCACCAACTGGCCTGCTCAATGACTCTAATGCTTATCAATTGATTTAATATTAAAATATTTCCCTAACTTATTCAAGGAGTCTCACCTCCCCTACCTTGATCTACTGCTCCTTCATTGCATTTATTACTTTCTGTTGCACTAATTGATTAGTTATTATTGCTTTTCAGCTTTATTGAGGTATAATCAATAAATTAAAATTGTATGTACATATTCAAGGTATATGTGATGATTTGATACATCTGTACATTTTGAAATGATTATCACAATTAAGCTATTAACACATTCATCACTTCACATAGTTATCTTTTTGAGGGGGTGGTAAGAACATTTTATAACTACTTAGCAAATTTCAACTATACAATACAGTATTACTAACTATAGTCACAATCTTGTGGACTAGATCCCCATAAGTTGTTCATCTTTTAACTGAAAGTTTGTAGCCTTTGACTAACATCTCCCCATTTTATCCACTCCCAATACCCTGAAAACCACCTTTCTACACCGTGATTCTGTGCATTCAACTTTTTTAGATTCCACATATAAATGAGATCATGCAGCATTAGATAGTAATAATAGGTCTAATAATATTCCATTACAAAAATATAGATCTAATAATAGTCCATTACGTATATCAAATTTTGATTATCCATTCATCCATTGATGGACACTTAGGGTGTTCTCATATCTTGGCTTTTGTAAATAATGCTGCAATAAACATGGAAGTGCAGATATTTCTTTTAGATTCAGATTGCATTTCCTTTGGATATATGTCTAGCACTGGGGTTGCTGGATATTATGGTAATTCTATTTTTAATTTTTTGAGAAACTTCCATATTGTTATCCCTAATGTCTATTTCAATTTACATTCCCACCAACAATGTGTAAGAGTTCTTTTTTTCTCCACATCTAACATTTATTTCTGGTCTTTTAAAAAAAATTTTATTCTTCAATTAGCAACCTTTGGGGGAAGTCACATCAGGACTCAGAGGCGAAGGCAGAAACCCAAAACCATTTGTTTTCCCTTGTCAACTTGGAGCAGAGTTTAAACCAGGCCAGACCCACTCCAGCTCTTGCTGGGAGTCATGAGAGCTGCTTGCCTCATGAGAGCTGCTGAGAGCTGCCTGCCACTTGCTGCAGCCTTGAGAGCTGCTTGCTACTAGATACTTTCTGCAGCCTAAGCAAATGCCTGTGCAGATCCTGATAGTCTGGTAAGAACAGCAAGTTCTTGAGAACAAGGAACCAGGCGTAGTGACAGCCTTGAGAATGAATACTTAGTATAGCTGCTTAGCTAGCAGGAGATGTTGCTTATCTAACAGGGACAGAACAGGGACAGAGGATGATATTGTTAATTGTATGATCTGATGCTCTGTATGCACGTAGTGCCTCCCTTAAATATGCCATGTGAAATAAACTCGGGCTTCAGTATTTACTGGAGTCCTCCCGGACCCCCTTTGTCTCTTTGTCTCTTTGTTTCCTTAAACCTCGCACCCCCACTTCAGGTACTGTTCTCTGGAACGCGAGGCAGGACCCCGGCAAGCTCTGTCCACAGCCTAATCTCCACATCCTGGTCCCAGGTACGTTGGTTGCCAACTGGCTTCACTTCATCCAAGGGCTTAGCTCAAGAGCATTCATGGCTTCCTCAAGTTTGTGCATCCCTCCTCCTGCATCAGGCAGTGCCTCTCGGCCATGGGCTGGAGAATTTACTTGGTCCGGAGTTTGTACAAGTAATTGCCGTAAACCATGACCGTGGTGAGGTCCGAGGATTCCAGAACCCTTCAGCTTGAGCATGGCTTTGCTCACTTGCTCGATGCATGGCATTCAAGATCTGTCTGGTCCAAACAGGGTTTCCAGCAGTCGCGTCTGGACCTGAAACACCTAGGGATCTTTCAAGCCTTCGGAAACTTTCACCTATGATGGGATATCTTTCCGTTTTGGCAGCATCCCCATCTTGAGCTCCTGAAAACCAAAATGAAGCTCAGACTAAGGCCAGGTCTAACAGAGTCACCATTTCTGGTCTTTTTGATATCTTAAGTGTAAGGTGAAATCTCATTGTGGTTTTGATCTTCATTTCTTTGATGATTAGTGATATTAAGCACCATTTCATATACCTATTGGTCATTTGTATGTCTGTACTGAGAAAAAAAATGTCTGTTTAGGTCATAGCCTTTTTTTAAATTAAGTTATTTAGGATTTTTTTTTTTTTGCCATTGAGTTGTATGAGTTCCTTATATATTCTTGGAATTTTGCCTCTTATCTGATATATAGTTTGCAAATAATTTTCTCTCAATTTGTAGGTTGCCTTTACATTTTGTTGTTTTCTTGAGAATACAAAAGCTCTTTCATTTGATGTAGTCCCACTTGTTTATTTTTGCTTTGTTGGTTGTGCTGTTGGTGTCATATCCAGAAAAATTATTGCCGAGACCAATATCAAAGTGTGTTTTTTCTTCTATATTTTCTTCTATGAGTTTTATGGATTTAGGTCTTATATTTAAGTTTTAATATCAAGGTACTTTTTTTCTTGCATAGTGTACGGTAAGTGTCCAATTTAATTGTTTTGCATGTGGGTGTACAGTTTATCCAACACCATCTATTGAAGAGACTATCCTTTCCCCAGTGTGTATTTCTGGTGTTCTTGTCAAAAATGAGTTGACCATAAACATGTGGGTTTATTTCTGGGCTTTCTCTTCCGTTGCTGCATGTGTCTGCTTTTATGTGATTACCATAGTATTGTTTTGATTACTATGGCTGTATAATATAATTTGGAAACAGTGTGATGCCTCCATCTTTGTTCTTTTAACTTAAGCTGGCTTTGACTATTTGGAGTCTTTTATGGTTACAAATAAATTTTAGGATTGTTTTTTCTATTTCTCTGAAAAGTGCCATTGGAATTTTGATATGGATTACATTGAATCTGTAGATATCTTTGGGTAGGACTTTTTTTTTTTGCAATATTAATTGCTTCAAACTATAAACAATTGAAGCAGTTTTATTTATTTGCACCTGAATTGATTTTTTCATCAATGGCTGATCGTTTTCAGTGTACAGATCTATCATCCCCTTGGTAAAATTTATTCCTAAGTATTTTATTCTTTTTGATGCTATTTTAAATGGGATTGTTTCTTTAATTCATTTTTCAGATAATTCATTACTAATGAATAGAAATGATTTTTGTATGCTGCAATTTCCTAAATTTAGTAGTTCTAACAGTTTTTTGGTGGAGTCTTTAGGGTTTTCTGTACATAAGATCATATCATCTGAAAACACAGGTAAGTTTATTTTTTCTAATTTGGGTCTCTTTATTTTTCTTGTGTAATTGCACTGGCTACCTAAGATTTTCAGTACTTTGTTGAATAGAAGTGGTGAGAATAGACACCCTTGTCTTCTTGCTGATCATGGAGGAATAGCTTTCAGATTTTCACAGTTGAATATGATGTTAGCCGTAGACTTGTCATATGGCCTCTATTATGTTGAGGCACATTCTATCTATAACCAATTTGTTGACAGTTTTTATCATGAAGAGATGCTCAAATTTGCCAAATGCTTTCTCCACATCTACAGAGATAATCATATAATTTTTATCCTTCATTTGTTAATGTGATGCATTGAATTTATTGATTTGCATATGTTTAATCATTCTTGCACCTAGTGATAAATTCCGCTTAGTCACAGTGTATGGGCCTTTTAATGTGCTGTTCAATTTGGTTTGGTATTATTTCATATAGGATTTGTGCATCTATGTTCATCTGATATTTTTTCTTGTTAGCTGGCTTTGGTATGAGTATAATGCTAGTCTCATTAAATAAATTTGGAAGTATTCTTTCCTAATCAACTTTTTTTTAGGAGTTTGAGAAAATTGACATTTATTCTTCTTTAAATGTTTGTAGATCTTACCTGTGAAACCACATAGTTCTGGGATTTTCATTGTTGGGAGATGTTTTTATTACTGCTTCAATTTCCATAGTCATTATTGGTCTGGTCACATTTTAAACAATTTATTCTTTTTTTATAAAGATTTCATTGGGGAATCGGGGGAGGGGAACAGACAAGTTGCTGTCCTTTTGTTCTTCAGTCTAGTTGTGGAGGACATCGCTTCACTGGCCCATGTTGGTATTATCATTGCGCTTTTCCCGGCTGAGGCAGATCGGCCGCCAGTCACTGGATGGCCACTCATGGAGGCTCTTGGCAGCTCACGCTGGCTGCTGGCTGTCGACTGCTCACAGTAGCTTACAGTAGCCCACTGCAGCTCCACTGCAGCCTATGCCATCGCCGGCAACTCATGGCAGTCCAGCTCCGGGTTGAACTGTTGTTCACCATCTTAGCTGTAGAGGGCACAGTGTCACTGGCCCTCACATGGGACCCAAACCGGGGCCCTGCTGCTGAGAGCTGGCATCCCAAACCAACTCTTAACCAACACACCACTTGGCCAGCCCTTTAATAATAAATTATGAACCAATTAAACAATGCACATCTATTCTGATCTGTAATCCCTATACTTTTGTTATTGACTGGAGAAAACGCAATGTTGTAAAAATGGCACTTATGTCCCATCATGAAATTCAATTTTTTTAAATTAGTTTTCATTTAAAAACTTTCAGAAACAGATGAGAAATTTCAGTGTAATTTAGAAATGATAAATGTCAATCTACCTCAAAGTGTCATTTTATTTGTATTTTGAAAAGAAAGTCGGTAAAATATGTCATTGATGTTATATATCTGAAAATTACAATGGTTTCAGCTCGATTCAAAATTTGAATGGTTTCAGCTAGTCTCATATTTGAAATTTCATGAGAATTATGTTATTGGATCCACAGTGAGTAGGAAGTTATTTTTATTTTTAAACAAAACTTCTTTAGAGACTTTGCTTAGAACATGGATTTAAAAATGTTTTTGTGTGTGAGTAGTTTGTTCATGCAACACTCATAAATTCATAGAATGCATGAGATAAACGAGAGCATTTATTCCAGCCTCCAGCTATTTGCACTCAAATATTTTTAAGAGTTTTGTACCAACTGCATTAAGAAATGTCTTAAACTTAGCTGGAGATGACTGCAGTATGTCTTAAAGGGCACTAGTAAGATCAATTGCCTATAATGATTTTTCTTTCATTCAGTTATTTTTAATACCTTCTATATCACTATTGCAGCTATAGACTTTATTCTTTTAGGTGAAGGGTTATTTGGAAAAGTTTTTTCCAGTGAGGAACACCTTAGGTCAGACATTAGCGATAATCCCTGAATGTCAATAATTTCACAGATAAAATCTGCTCAACAACTTTTCACATCCTTGTTCAGTTTGCATTTCACAATGACAAGAGAAAGACGAGCAGTTATGGTCACTATTTTGTACAGGTGACATGATTGCAGGAAAACTGAAATAGTTCTCCATAACTCAAATATATGTCAATCAATTCATGGATGTTTGAAATTTTATGAGAATTGTGTTATTGGATCCACAGTGAATTTATACTTGGAAAAATAAATTACACATACATACATATACATACAGAGGGTGCCAAAGAAAGTATACACATTTTAAGAAAGGGAAAAAACTGTATTAATTGTAATACTAAATATATACTATGATAATGAAAGATGAATACAAGGCATGCTTGACTTCTGCAATTACAAGAGGTGCTCAAAGTGGTTACCATCAGCATCCAGACACTTGTGATTACAGCGAACTACTGCTTGAGTGTAGATAACATCTCTTAAAATGTGCATACATTTTTTTGGCACCCTCAGTATATATATATTATATACTGATAACTACAAGACAGCTCTCACAGCAGAAATACTGCCAATGTCTTCTTGAGGTAAAGTCTGTAGGTTTGTACACTTCCTGCAGTTTCATAGACTGGGCCTTCTGTCATAGTTTTACAATTATCATGAGGTCTGCGTATATCCAGCAAAATGGATATAAGAAAGGAAAATCAGAGGCTGATACTATGCTAGGGAGGTTTTATTGTGGGGGAAATTTACAGAAATCATATCAATATTGATTTACAAAGTGTATTTTACAATCTGGGCATTTCAGAACAAAGAAGTATCCTTAAATTTTGTATCTTTTAGCCTAATTAGAAAAAAGTAGACAGCTCTTTAAACTGGATACTAGTGTGAGAATGTGAGCTCTTTCAGTTTACATGCTTTCAATGAAGACTTTTACACTTAATAGTAAATATGGAAAAAGCATCATCTCTGGTATTTGATCTCCCTGTTCTAAAGTCCATCAATGTTTTTTCTTTTTCGTTTGCCTCTATTTGTACTATAGTTATCTGTGATTGTGCCTTTATTAAAGAATACATATTAAGATGGTATTTAGAAATGCCTAAATCTTTTTCTTCAATAGTTCATTCACCACTACCCACAATATTCATGCAGAGAATAAATTAATAGAGATCAATAACTAGCAAAAATACAATTTTTATTATTTATAGATTCTGGGCTCAATTCCCAATGTTGTATTCTAATGACTTAGGGTAAAATTCAATGAATACTTGTTCTGCATAAGCTAGATGAATCATAGTATATACAATCAAATATGTATTATATAGTTGTGACTAAATCCTTAACCAAATCTCATATTTTACCACTCTATTAACAAAGAAAGACTTATCTAAGATAATACACATACATAAGCTAGCAAGAAAAAAAGAAATAAGAATCCTAAAATCAAATATTTCTTTGCACAATTATGATTTTATTACACTGAGGAACTGGTTTATAACCTATCATGAAAGTTGAAAAACAATTATTTTCATGAATTACAGGTGGGTCTAAAATATTATAATTTAGTTATCTGATGATGTATCTATATAACTCACTGATTTAAATATTAATTATTTGCAACTTACTTAAAAATCAAGTGTAAGATTAAGGATTTAATAGCAGATTATTAACAGACCTCAGTTACTAAGTGGCAGACTAAACATTTGTGAAATCCAGTATATGTTTCAGAACACAATGTGCAGCTAGTTGATTAGTGTCAGAAAGATAAATCCTAAATGCCATACATTTGTAATGCTTTGCCTGTCCATGTTATCAGGTGGCATGATAACTTAAAAAATAATAATGTTGTTGAAATTGAAATGCTTAGTGTCAATATATTGTCATCTGTCAGAGTACTGTTGTTATAAACACAACATAGAATTAAATCTTAAGGGACATGGTGTTTAATCTTCTAAATTTTATTACACTAAAGGTATATAGTTCCCCAAAAATGTTGGACATGTGAAGGAACAATCATCCTAACATTGAGATACAGCTAGAATATGGAAGAAGAAAAAAACTCCAAAATTTTTAATGTTGGTACTAAGTTATGTGGGTGTTCAGATGGTGGGTAAACTGTATTAAATGAACTAAATAAGTCTGAAATTTAGTTTATTTGGGAAAATGTTCAGGCTAAGATTCAAAGGTTTATGTAGACAATGATTGAAAGCTCTAAAAGAAAAACATTAATAATATCATAGGTAGGTCAAATCTTAAATTTTGGAAAAAAACCATTGATTTAGCAAAATATTTGTTGTAACTGTGTTGCAACATATTTTATACTGTGAATTCAAGTCTAATAAAATAATTACACAAAATAATTGAATACAAGCTATTTTATTTCATGCTTCACTATAGTATATTTCATTTTCATGTTTTCTGTAATTAACTGAATAATTGATTGATCCATTGTATTATTTTAAGAGCTCAGCCAAAAGATATAATAAACAATGAATATGGCATATCAGTAACAAAAAGATAATAGGAAATTAATGACACAAGCAAAAGAAAACCTATTTATAAAAAGGTAACTTTCAGTTTCTGATACTGCATTAAAGGAGCTTGGGAGTCACCACTTGATTTTAACAATATGTAAAAAGCTGAACAGGCTGAAAATGAACAATTTTTCTTGGATCCAAAAGTTAAGTGAGGACAGGCAAATACAGGGAGCTACTGCTTACCAGAGCAAAGACTGATCAGCAGAACTCACTACAGAAACCAGAATAATGGTAGGAAAAAACATATTTTAAGTGACAAATTGCTGGATGCTTAAGTGGAGTATTTTGAGTGTTAAAAACTCCATGGGGGGCCGGCTGAGTGGCGCGATGGTTAAGAGCTGGCTTGGGACGCCAGAGGGCCCCAGTTCGGATCCCACATATGAGGGCCAGTGACACTAACCTCTACAGCTAAGATGCTGAAGAACAGCTCAACCTGGAGCTGGGCTGCTGTGAGTCATCGGCGACGGCGTGGGCTGCAGCCCCTGTGGCAGTGGGTTGCCATGGGCTATGGTGTGTAGCCAGCAGCCGCAGTGAGTGGCCATCCAGAAGCCGGCGACTGATCTGCCTCTCCTGGGAAGAGCGCAATGATGGTGCCAACTTGGACCAGTGAAGCAACGTCCTCCACAACTATACTGAAGAACAAAACAACAGCAACTTGTCTGTTCCCCTTCCCCCAATTCCCCAGCACTGTTCCCATCCCCCAATTCCCCAATAAAATCTTAAAAAAACAACAACAAAAAAACCACCTCCATGGGGAACAATAGGAATCCTCAACAATTTTAAGAGATTTACTTCTGGGAGCTTGACCTGGTTTCATAGTAAATATCAGAGAAAAATCCTCTTGAGCTTCTGACAGGAGGGAGATAGATAAAACCATTAAAAACACAACAGAGTAATCTCTTCTTAAAAAGGTCTGCCATCTGGGCCGGCCGAGTGGCGCGATGGTTAAGAACTCGCTTGGGATGCCAGAGGGCCCCGGTTTGGATCCCACATATGAGGGCCAGTGACACTGCCCTCCACAGCTAAGATGCTGAACAACAGCTCAACCTGGAGCTGGGCTGCCGTGAGTCGCAGGCGACGGCGTGGGCTGCAGTCCCTGTGGCAGTGGATTGCCATGGGCTACCGTGTGTGGCCAGCAGCCAGTGTGAGCGGCCAGCAGCCGCAGTGAGCAGCCATCCAGAAGCCAGCGACTGATCTGCCTCGCCCGGGAAGAGCGCAATGATGGTGCCAACTTGGGCCAGTGAAGCAACATCCTCCATAACTAGACTGAAGAACAAAACGACAGCAACTTGTCTGTTCCCCTTTCCCCAATTCCCCAGCACTGTTTCCATCCCCCCAATTCCCCAATAAAAAAAAAAAAAACTTAAAAAAAAAAAAAAGGTCTGCCATCAAGATAAACTATTTAAACAGAGCCTAGCCTACTGGGGTATTATCAGAACCTAACTAAAGTGGGAAAAGAAAAATACCAATTCAAGTCAACTGTAGCCTCACATATGGGAAAGGAAAATACACATCTTCAGCCCACTTTAGCATCCTATGTTGGAGAAGGGAAATATCCACCTCCAAACCGTTCTAGGCACTCTATGCCATATGCCATATAAGGGAAAGAAAAAACCCTGAGAAACATTTGAGATGTTCACAGTCCAGACACATAGGCTCACTAAAAAACTCAGACCTAATCATAGGACTTCCCAATTGCCCAGAGCTTACCACCACATTATTAAAAGCCTATTTACAGCAGTTCCTTTTATTCACCACATCATGTCCAGCAATAAAGAAAAAAATTACAAGACACAACAAAAGGAAAAAAAATGGTATAATTTTAAGAGACTGAAGAAGCATCAGAAACAGACATGTAAAGGACGTTGGAATTATAATGCCTAAAATTTAAACATCTATGTTTAATATGCTAAGGGCTCTAATAGATAAAGCAGATAGCATGCAAGAACAAATGGACAATATAAGCAGAGAGATAGAATTTCCAACCACAATACAAAAAGAAATGCTAGAGATCAACAGCACTGTAACAAAAATAAAGAAATTTTGATAAGCTTATTAATAGATTAGACATGGCTGAGGACAAAATCTCTGAGCTTGAGGATATCTCAATAGAAATCTCTAAAATTGAAAAGCAAAGGAAATAAAGACAAAAAAAGTAGAACAGAACATTCCAGGGCTGTGGGACAACTTCAAAGCTGTAACATGCACATAATGGTAATACCAGAAGGAGAAGAAAGAAATTTTAAAAATAAACCAATAATGACTGAGGGTCTCTTGGGCATCTATCCCAAAAATCTGAAAACATTTATCTGTCAAGATATATATACTCCAATGTTCATTGCAGCTTTATTTATGGTGGCCAAGACATGGAAACAACCAAAGTATCCTTCCATAAATAATTGGATAAATAAGTTGTGGTATATATACACAATGGAATACTCTTCTGCCATAAGAAAAGATGAAATAGTGCCATTTGCAACAACATGCATGGATCTTGAGATTATAATGCTAAGCGAAATAAGTCAGACAGAAAAAGTAGAGAACCATATGATTTCACTGACATGTGGTATATAAAACTGAAAACAACAAAAGAACAAGAAAAACAAATGAAGAAACAAAAACTCATAGACACAGACAATAGTTTAGTGGTTACCAGAGGATAAGGGGGCAAGGGGGTCGTAGATGAGGGTAAATGGGATCAAATATATGGTGATGGAAACAGAACTGGCTCTGGGTGGTGAACACACAATGTGATATATAGATGATGTATTACAGAATTGTACACCTGCAATTTATGTAACTTTGCCAACAATTGTCACCCCAATAAACTTTAATTAAACAAAATAATATTGACTGAAGTTTTCCCCAAATTATTATAAGACACCAAACCATAGATACAGAAAGTTCAGAGAACATCAAGGTAGATGAATGTCAAAATAATCACACCTAGGTATATTATTTTCAAACTAAAGAAAATCAAAGATAAAGAAAATGACAAAGTCAGAGGGGGAAAAAAAGCATCCTACTTATAAAGGTGCAAGATAAGAATTATACTCAACTTATCCTTAGAAACCATGCAAGCAAAAGAGAATGGAAGGAAATACTTTAAATGTGCAGAGAAAAGAACTACCAACCTAAAATACTATACCCTGATATACTAGCCTTAAAAAATGCAGGAGAAATACTTTCTTAGACAAACAAATATTTGTTACCATTTGACCTGCCTTGCAACAAATGTTAAAGTAAGTTTTTCTGACAGAAGGAAAATGATATGTCAGAAACAAAGATCTATATAAAGAAAGGAAGAACATCAATGAGGAAATAAGCAAATGTATAATAGATATAATAAAAACTTTTAATTTCTTATTTTTTTTAATTTCTTATTCTTAATTGGCCTAACAGATAACAGCTTGTTCAGAATAATAATACCAACTGTGTGTGTGTGTGTGTGTGTGTGTGTGTAAAATGAATGATAGAAATAACACAAAAGATGGGAGGGAAGAATTAAGATTATTTTTTATTATAAGGTACTAACACTACTTGTGAAACAGTATAGTGTAATTAAAAATTAGCTTAGTCTTAAATGTTTATGGCAAACTTTAAAGCAACAACTAAAGAAAGTTAAAAATAAATATAACTGATATACCAAAAAAACCCAGAAAAGATAGAATTATATAACCTGCCCAATTAAAACAACAAGAGACATAGTAAGAGAGAAAACAAAATTTGGAACAAAGAAGGGAAAAAGTAGATAATAGCCAAAAAATGATAGATAGTAGTGTAATTATATTAGTAATCACATTGACTGTAAATGGTCTATATGCACAAATTAAAGGAAAGAATTTCTTAGAGTGGATCAAAAAACAACTGTTATTTATGAGAAACACACTTTAAATATCAAGATACCTATGGATTAAGAGTAAATGGATATAAAAGAAAAAAACACCATGTTAACATTAATCAAAAAGAGCAGGTGTAGTAATATCAATTTCAAACATAGCAGCTATGAAAACAAGGCAAATTATTGGGAATAAGGAAGGATATTACATAATAAAATAGGGATTAATTCTTCAAGAAGGCACAACAATCCTTAAGGTGTGTGCATTTAACAATACAACGTCAAATTATGTGGACCAATCTAACAAAACTACAAGGGAAATATATGAATTCACTATCATAGTTAGAGTCTTCAACAGTCCTCTATCAGAAATGGATAGTTTATCAGACAGAAAATCAATAAGAGCACAGTTGAACTCAAAACTCCATCATTTAACTGGATATAATTGACATCTATAGGATTAGGAGTCAACTAGATGGCAACATAAGAGGCTCTAGAACTCATGGATGGAAATCCATGGACACATCAAATGTACAGGTATACAAAGAGAAATTCCCTTTGAAAGAAATCCTGAAACAATCTGAGTGACTACTATACATCTGGGGAATGAGAAAATATCCACATCAAAATGGGTAAGAAAAACTCAGACACATTCTTGCCATAAACCACATCCTTGGACAGTGCCATACAATTAAGATGGAAACCTCAACTCTCACCTTCTCTCTGAGGAGTGAAAGGTTTGGGTCCCATATTTAGAACACCAACTTATAAGACTCCCATCCGAGAGACAAGGCACCAAAACACCTAAATCTGAAAAATAAGGTTTGCATCCATAGACTCACAAGACTATAGCAAACAAAGGAGCTACTGTTAACAGGTGTGTGAGCAGTCACCTTGGATATCTAACCTCCTGAGCTTAACACAGAGGGATCAAGCAAAATCTTGCATCTCAAGTCTTTCCCTGTGCACACTTTGAAAGATGCTGCTTGAGGGCCAGGCTTCTAATTTAGCACACATCCAGGGGCTCGATACGATCCTTCCTAGAAACTGGGGAAGCTGGTATATTCTTTCCCCTCTGTCTGCCTCTAGTCAGCTACAAGTCACCAGACTCTCCTTGAAAGGAACATCTACAAAGTTTGTGACCCAGCTACCATTTAAGGGAGGGGTCCATAGATCACTTTATTCTGATAGCAAAATGGGGCTTGCATTCACAGATTCCACAAGACTGTAGCAAACAAAGAAGCAGTTTTTAATGAGCGCAAGAGCATCCCCCGCATGGCATTACAATCTGGCCAACACAGAAGGAGCAGGCAAAAAACAAAATAAAACAACAACTAACACAGAGAGTCAATGAAAGTAAAGAAACAGAGGAATATTTTCCAAACAGACAACAAACAAAATACAATTCTGAAAACAGATCTTAAGGAAATGGAGATAAGCAACTACCTGGTAGACTGTTCAAAACAATGGTCATTAAGATGATTGCTGAGGTCAGGAGAGCAATACATGAACAAAGTCAGAATTTCAACTATGAGATAGAAAATATAACAAACATCAAACAGAAATCACAGAGCTAAAAGATACAATAAGTGAACTAACAAAATTCAATAGAGGCGTACATCAGACTAGATCAATTAGAAGAAAGAACTAGTGAACTCAAAGACAGGGCAGTGAAATTCAGGGCAGTAGAAAAGGAAAAAAAAGCAAAAAAGAGTCAAGTTAGATTAAGGGATTTACAGAACCTCATCAAACAGACCAATATACACATTATAGGGTTCCCAGAAGCAGAGGCTGAGAGAAAGGGGCAGAAAGCATATTCAAAGAATTAATGTCTGAAAAATTTCCTAGCCTGGGGAGTGAAAATACTTCCAGATCCAAGAAGCCCAGGAAGTGCCAAGAAGACAATTCAAACAGACCCACACTAATAAACATTATAACTAAATTGTTAGAAGTTAAAGACAAGAAGATAATCTTAAAAGCAGCAAAAGAAAAGCACCTTATTAGGTAAAGGGGAACTCCCATAAGACCATGAGTATATTTTTCTGCAGAAATATTGCAAGTCATAAGGGAGTGGAATGATACATTAATAGTGCCAAACCAAAATTAAAACAAAGCTTTAATAATGAAAATATGCAGCAGTGGGAGATTAATAGAAAAGAATAGAATATTCAGAAATTGACTCAATTTGGGAAAATGATTATAACTCAATTTCTTCATGATGCTATGACAGAGTTCTTTAATTCTTTTGATCCTTCAGATAGCCAGTCAGGGACTAAATTCATTGCAGCCTCTAGACCAGTGGTTCTCAACCTTCCTAATGCCGTGACCCCTTAATACAGTTCCTCATGTTGTGGTGACCCCAACCATAAAATTATTTTCGTTGCTACTGTATAACTATAATTTTGCTACTGTTATGAATCGTAATGTAAATACCTTTTTGTTTTCCGATGGTCTTAGGCGATCCCTGTGAAAGGGTCATTTGACCCACAAAGGGGTCACAACCCACAGGTTGAGAACCGCTGCACTAATGGCAAAGTTGCCCAGAATTGAAGGAGAGTTAGTTTTATAGACATAGAACGCTCAAAGTGTTCATCACCACTAAACGAACCTTACAAGACATGTTAAAGGGATTTCTTCAAGCTGAAATGAAATGATGCTAATTAATAACAGGAAAACACATGAAAGTATAAAATCCACTGGTAAAGGTGAGTGTACAATTAAATATAGGATACATTAATGCTTTAAGGGTGGTAAGTAAATCACTTGTAACTCTATTATGAAGGTTAAAAGAAAAAAATTAAATGTAAGTGTAACTATTGGGTTGTCGGAAAAGTCATGATGTATGTTTTCTGTTTTTCGCTGCAAAAATGCGTCATGACTTTTCCGACAACCCAATAATATAAAGTGTTAATGAATACACAATATAATAAGATGCAAATCATGACATTAAAAACATACAATGTGAAAGGGAAGCTTTTGTATGGATTAGATTTAAGTTATTATCAGTTTAAAATAGATTGTTGTAAATATAAAATGTTTTATGTAAGCCTCATGGTAATCACAAAGCAAAAACCTACAGTAGACACACAAAAGATAAAAAGAAAGGAATCAAAGCATACCACTAAAGAAAATCATCATATCACAACCACGGAGAGCAAGAGAAGAAAAGGGAGCAAGTATTGCAAAGCAAACAGAAAACATTTTTTAAATAGCACTTTTAAAATATCAATAATTAAGGGCTGGCTGAGTGGCTCAGTTGGTTAAGAGCTCACTCAAGAGTTTGAGCTCTGAGCAACAGCGGTTCGAGTCAGCCCGAGCTGAGCAGCCGCTGAGCTGCCAACAGGTGGCAGGATGGCTCAGCTAAAAAAAAAATAAAAAATAAAAAAAATAAAATAAAATATCAATAATTATTTTAAATGTAAATGTACTAAATTCTACAATCAACACAGAGTGGATAAATGGATAAAAAAAATCAAGACTCACCTCAGATTTATGGACAGACATAGACTAATAGTGAAGGGATGGAAAAAGATTCTTTGCAAATTGAAACCCAAATTAAACAGTAATAGCTAAATTCATCAGAAAAAATAGACTTTAAGTCAAAGACAGTAACAAGAAAGGTCATTAAATATTGATAAAGGAGGTTATATATTGATAAAGAAAATACAATGTTGTTAAATATTTAAGCATAGCTAAGAGTAAGCATTGCTAAATACCTAACATAGGAGCACTTAAATATATAAAGCAAATATTAACAGATATGAATGGAGAAATGGACAGAAATACAAGAGCAGTAGACTTCAATACCCTATTTTCAACAATAGGTGGGTTATCCTGACAGAAAAATATTAACAGATATGAATGGAGAAATGGACAGAAATACAAGAGCAGTGGACTTCAATACCCTATTTTCAACAATAGGTGGGTTATCCTGACAGAAATCAATAAGGAAACATTGGACTTAAATTATGTGTTAGGCCTTATGGCCCTTACAGACATATATAGAACATATTATCCAAGGCAGAACACTACACATTCTTCTCAAGTGCACATGGTACATTCTCAGGTATAGATCATGTTAGGCCACAAAACAAGTTTAATAATTTAAGAAGATTGAAATCATATCACGCTTCACTCCAACCACAATCAATTACAAGAAGAAAACTGGAAAATTAAAAAAATACGTGGAGATTAAACAAAATGCTGTTAAACAACAAATGGCTAAGAAAAGAAATAAAAAGAAAATTTTAAAAACCTTAAGACAAATAAAAATGAAAATACAACATAACAAAACTTATGTGATACAGCAAAAACATTTCTAAAAGAAACATTTCTAATTTATAGCAATATAGGCCTACATGAAGGAAAAAGAAAGATCTCAAATAACCTAAGTTTACACCTGAAGAAATTAGGAAAAAAGACAAAAAACAAACAAACAAACAAACAAAACCTAAGCATAAAGGTAGCAGAAGACAGGAACTACAAAGACCAAAACTGAAATAAATAATTACAGACTAAAAAGATAATATAATAGATCAATGAAACTAAGAGCTGGTTTTTGAAAAGATAAACAAAATATATAAAACTTTAGCTAGACGTATGAAGATAAAAAGGAGGATTCAAACAAATAAAATGAGAAATCAACAAGGAGACATTACAATTGATACCACAGAAATACAAAGATCCTAAGAGAGTACTATGAATATTTATCCAGCAAAAATATTGTACAATTCAGAAGAAATGGATAAATTCCTAGAAATATACAAGCTACTATGATTGAATCATAAAGAAATAAAAAATAAAAACACCTCATTACTAATAAGGACAATTGAAGCAGTAATCCAAAATCTCCCCAAAAAAGAAAAGTCCAGATGGTTTCACAAATGAATTCTACCAAACAAACAAATAAAAAGAGCCAATCTTTCTCAAACTCTTCCAAATAATAAAAGAGGAAGAAATACTTCCAAACTCATGTATTGAGGCATGAATTACCAATACCTTAGCCAGACAAAGAGAATACAAGAAAATAAAATCACAAGCCAATATCTCTAATGAACATAGATATAAAAATACTTATTAAAATATTATCAAACCAAATTCACATTGAAAGGATCATACAACATGATCAAGTGGGATTTATTATAGGGATGTAATGATGGTTCAACATCCTCAAACCAATCAAGTCATTAACAAAATAAAGACTAAATATCATATGATCATCTCAATAGATACAGAAAAATAATTTAACAAAAATCACGTTTTCATGATAAATACTCTAAACAAACTAAGTACAGAGGAAAATTACCTAAATATAATAAAACTCATAGAGGCCTGACAATTAAGTTGGTGAATTTGCCACCATGTGCTCACATTGGCAGCACTGTACAAACAGCTCAGTAAGGTTTCATAACCTTGGTATATCAGTGTCTCACAGCTGTGTTTGTGTCAACATGTCATGGTGTCTTGCGGAGTGGCATTTATTATTGTTGTTGTGTGTTTTTGTGTGCCATTTTGTGAATGTCTGGGTTTGAATTAGAACAATAAATGAACATTAAGTTTGTTGTTAAACTTGGCAAGCGTGGAAGTGAAATCAGGAACATGTTAGTCCAAGTTTATGGGGATAATGCCATGAAGAAAATGGCAGTGTACAAATGGATTCAATGTTTTTCTGAGGGGAGAGAATGCGTCACTGATGAAGAGAGGTCAGGGTGGCCAGTAATGAGCAGAACTAATGAAAACATTGCAAAAATTTGTCTAATTGTGCATCAAAATCATCGGCTGACTGTGAGAAGCATAGCAGACCAAGTGAACACCAATAGAGAAACAAGAAAATCTTAACTGAAAATCTTGGCATGAGAAAGGTGTGTGCAAAAATGGCCCGGAAGAAGCTCACCAACGAACAAAATCAAAGGAGAGTCAAAGTTTGCCAAGAACTTTTGTAGAGGCAAGACGATGTTTTGGGCAGTGTTACCATTGGTGATGAAACATGGGTATACCAATATGATCCTGAAACAAAGCGTCAAAGTGCATGATGGAAGTCAGCCAATTCTCCATCACTAAAAAAGTTCCGTCAGTCCAAATCAAGAGTCAAAACGATGTTGTTAACCTTGTTTTATATCAGAGGGATTATTCATTATGAATTTGTACCAACTGGACAAACAGTTACCAAGTTTACTATTTGGAAGTGCTGAAAAGGCTGCACAAAAAAGTTAGATTACCTGAATGTTTCGCCAACAATTCATGGCTCTTGCATCACGATAATGCATCAGCTCACACGGCACTGTAGGTAAGGGAGTTTTTAGGCAGTAAACAAATAACTGTATTGGAACACCCTCCCTACTCACCTGATTTGGCCCCCATTGACTTCTTTCTTTACCCGAAGGTAAAGGAAATATTGAAAGGAAGACATTTTGATGATATTCAGGACATCAAGGGTAATATGACAAGAGTTCTGATGGCCATTCCAGAAAAAGAGTTCCAAATTGCTTTGAAGGGTGGATTAAGTGCTGGCATCAGTGCATAGCTTCCCAATGGGAGTACTTTGAAGGTGACCATAGTGATATTCAACAATGAGGTATGTAGGACATTTTCTAGGATAAGTTCATGAACTTAATTGTCAGACATTGTACATGATAAGCCCATTGTTAACATCATACTCAACATTGAAAAGGTGATTTTTCCTCTAAGATTAGGAACAAGCTAAGGATGACCATTCTCACCACTTTTATTTAACATACTATGAAGCCCTAGCCAAAGCATTAGGGGAGAAAATAAAAGACGTCCAGAGATCAGGCCCAAAATGGCCAAATAGGTAACCACTATGCCTGCTGAGTCCCAGGATCACATTAAAATTACAAGTGAATTATAGAACAATAAACCTCAAGAATGATCTGAAGACCAGCTGAGCAGAACCCACATAACTAAGGATCAAAAGAGGCCTTATCAAGATTGGTAAGAGGGGCAGAGATGCAAAATGGACTGACCCCAAATCCACAGGTAGTGGTTGAGCACGGGGTGGGACACCTCAGTGACCGAGGTCCCCCCGAGTGTGAAGTGCTCTAGCCCTGCACCAGGCTCCCCAGTTTAGGGGGTTTATGCTGGGAAAAGGAGTTCCCAGAACATCTGTCAGTAAAAATCAGTGAGGATTCCGTCCATCTGTCCTGGTAAGATGGAAGGCAGCTGGAAAATCAGGCATCCTCTTAAAGGGCCCACACACAGACTCACTTGCTCGCAAACACTTGCCTGGACTTCAGTGAAGGGGCAACAACTCGAGACGCACCAGAGACATACAGGAAAAGACTGAGTTTTGTGGCTTCAGGGCAAGGGATAGAGGGACAGATGCCATTGTCCCCGTGTGGAGCCTGCTTCATGTGTAGGCTACAGGATGGCGCCACCTTTCCTAAGTTGAACCCACCTCAAAGGGCCAAATTTGAGACTGCATTGGTCAGGTAAAATCCATGCATTCACACCACCTTGGTGACGCCCTGGGTCCCCACTCTGCCCAGCTAGTGCTGCATTGCCGGGGGCACTCTCAAAATTGGGTCAACAAGCCCGGCCTGTGCACCTAAAAAGTCTCTTTCAGTGGCTGAACCTTATGGGCATCCAGCAGGCAACAAACAGGCCTAGATGGGCCCAGGGCCTTTTGCTAAGCTGCCCCAGGCCCAATACTGGTGGCAGCCAGACTGAGTTCACAGCAAGGCCACCCACACATGCCTCCAGGCCCAGCACAGGCAGCAACCAACCACATAGAGCTTTCTAGCTCCTAACAAGTAGCCCTGCATCGGTCACAGGCAAGGCTGAAATTGGCCTCCATGTGAGACCCTACCAAGAGACATCAGAAATAACACACCCAGGGGCCAGCTTCAGACAATGCAGAAGTGGAATTTGAAATTAAAAGCACGTGTTAGAGGAATTCATGAGCTTTTGGGGAAAATTGGGGCAGGGAAGGAAGTATTATGAAAGCTCAGACAATTCGTTTGTTCACTGAAATAAAACACTAAGTAAAGTGGAAAAAAAAAGAAATTAAAAACATACTATCATTTACATGATATGTGCAAGCTCTATGTGAGGAAAACTACAAAACTCAGATGAACAAAATCAAAGAAATGGAGAGATATTTCATGTTCATGAATAGGTAGTCACAATATTATCAAGGTGCCAGTCCTTCCCAGCATGATCTACAGAATCAATGCAATCACAATCAAAATCTCAAAACGTTATTTTGTGGATATTGACAGACTGATTCTATAGTTTATGTGCAGGGACAAAAGATCCAGAATAGCCAATGCAACATGGAAGGAAAAGAACAAACTCAGAGAACTGACACTAACAGAATTTAAGACTGACTATAAAGCTACAATTGTCAAGACAACATGGTATTGATTAAAGAATAGACAAGTAGTTCAATGGAACAAAATAGAGAGTCCAGAAATAGACCTATATAAATATACTTGACTGATCTTTGACAGTTGCACAAAAACAAAACAATGGAGTAAATATAGTCTTTTCAACTAATGGTGCGGAAACAACTGAACATCACCATGGGGGGGGGAGAATTTATACACAAACTTTACACCCTTCACAAAAATTAACTTAAAATTGATCATAGATCTAAATGTAAAAGGCAAAACTCTAAAACTTCTTAAAAATAGCATAGGGTGAAACCTAGATGACTTTGGATATGGTAATGACATTTTAAATACAACAGAAACGGCATGTTTCATGAAATTTAAAAAAATGATAAGCCAAACTTTCTTAAAATTAGAAAGTACTGCGTTAGGAAAATGATGTTAAGAGAATGATAAGACAAGCCACAGACTGGAAGAAAATATGGTAAAAGACCCATCTCATAAAAGACTGCTATCCAAAATATCCAAAGAATTTTTAAATCTCAATATTATCAAAACAAACAACTTGATTAAAATATGGGCCCAACACCTTAACAAACACCTCACCAGAAAAGGTATACAGATGGCAAATAACAATATGAAAAGATGCTCCACATCATATATCATCAGGGAAATGCAAATCAAAATAACAGTGAGATATCACTACACATCTATGAGATTGGATAAAATCAGAATACCAACACCAAATGCTGGAGAGGATGTGGAACAGCAGGAATTCTCAGTTATTGCTGGTGGGAATAAAAAAATTGTACAGCCATTTTAGAAGACATTTTGCCTGTTTCTTACATAACTAAACTTGCTCATATCATAATATGCAGAATTGCACTAATTTCATTTACCCAAAAGTGTTTAAAACTTTTGTTCATGAAAAGTCTTAATAAAGTAAGTCAGATGGAATCTTGTACAGTAGAAACAATAATTCTACATTTATTAGTTTTCTAAACTAAATACTTGTCTTATAAATATGGTACTGTATATGATATTTTGTAATGAAAAATATAATTTCAGATTCCAGTGATAATGTTTTATGCCGCGGATCAACAAACATAAATTTATGAAAGTGAAATAACCAAATTGGCAATTCCTTGTTGATTTTAATAAGATACAAATTTTGAGCTGGATTCCTAGGAATGTAGTACAGCAGTTATGGAATTTGGAATTGTAGCTTATAAAGCACCTTCTATATATCGTAAAATAATATAAATTAATTCACAATTCAATAAAATTTGAAGTTCTAAATTTTCCATAAATAAATCTAAAGTAACTCTAATCCTATTTCATAGTTTTTGCTCCTTTTAAGTCAGTTCTTATTATTCTTGAAATATTTAGTCTAATACTCCTCTCATGTGTGATACCTGACGAAATTTTGGCAATGGTCTAATTTTTTTCATATTCAAAAATTATTTTTTATAACCTGTCAGGTTTTCATATCAAGGATATGCTGGCCTATTTACATGATTTAAGAAGTTTTTCTTCTTTTTTATATTGTGAAATAATTTTTAAAGCTTGGAATTTTTAAACACTGTACTCCATTGTCAACAATATTTTCCTTCATTGTTTAGAATTTCTTGTTAAAAGGTCTATGTTATTTTATTTGAAAATATTAACTTATTGATTCAACATTTTTGATGTTTTTATTCTTTCACATGTTTATTTTTAAGTGAGTTTTGTTGAAGCACTCTTCCAGGAACTTATCCAATATAGATTTATTGGCATAAGGTTCATTGTATCTTCATTTCTTCCACATTTATGCAGAATGTTTTATTTCCTATTTCTCATTAGTAATAATACTTATTAGTTTCTTTTCTCTTTTTAATATTCATCTATCTTGGCAGAAATTTGTCAGCTATCTTGACTAGGCAGATATTTGGATTTATTGAGCCTCTTTATCATATATTTGTATCCCATTTCATTAATTTCGGCTCATAATTTTTTACTTCTTTCTAAATATTTTTCATTTATTCTGTTTTTGAACTCATTGATTTCAGCTTGCCTTCTAATACAAACACTTAAGTAATTTTAAGTGCCATTGGAATTACATCAGACGTATTTTTATAGGTACTATTTGTTTTTTTTCCAGCTGTAAATATTTTGTGATTTACAGTGTAAATTATTCTTCCACAATACATTACATATGTTTCTTAGTTGCATATTCATGAGGAAATTTAATGTCATCTTTATTTTTTGGATTTCTATCATAATTGCATTGTGATCAGTGAATATGTGTTTTATTATACAAGCCTTTGATATGTGTTGGAACTTAGTCAGTGATTTGCTATGTGGCTATTTTTCATAAGTGTGCAGTGTTTGCCTTAAAATATCATGTATTTATCTTCTGCCCTTGTTGCCGCCATCCTTGGTGTGACTCACCTCACTAGGATCTGCCTGGGAAAATCCACCACCATGGTGAACTTCACAGTAGACCAGATCCAGGCCATCATGGACAAGAAGGCCAACATCTGGAACATGTCTGTCATCACCCACGTGGACCATTGCGAGTCCATGCTGACTGACTCCCTGGTATATAAGGCTGGTATCATCACCTCCCCTCTGGCCAGGGAGAGCTGCTTCACTGACACCCAGATAAACGAGCAGGAGCTTTGTATCACCATCGAGTCAACAGCCATCTCATTCTTCTCCAAGCTCTTGGAGAATGATTTGAACTTCATCAAGCAGAGTAAAGGTGGCTCCAGTTTCCTTATCAACCTCATTGACTCCCCTGAGCATGTGGACTTCTTCTCGGAGGTGACAGCCATCCTTCATGTCACCGATGGTGCCTTGATGGTAGTGGACTGTGTATCTGGCATGTGCATGCAGATGGAGACAGTGCTGAGGCAGGCCACTGCCGAGCCCACGAAGCCTGTGCTGATGATGAACAATATGGAGCGGGATTTGCTGGAGCTGCAGCTGGAGCCTGAGCTCTACCAGACATTCCAGTGCATCGTGGAGAAGGTCAACATCATCATCTCCACCTACAGGGAGAGCGAGAGTGGCCCCAAAGGCAGCATCATGATTGACCCTGTCCTCGGAACTGTGGGCTTCAGGTCTGGTCTCCACAATTGGGTCTTCTCTCCAAAGCAGTTTGCACAGAGGCACGTGGCCAAGTTTGCTGCCAACGGTGAAGGCCAGATGGAGCCTGCTGAGTGGGCCAAGAAACTAGAGGACATGATGAAGTAGCTGTGGGGTGACCGGTACTTTGATCCCACCAAAGGCAAATTCAGCAAATCTGCCACTAGTCCTGATGGCAAGAAGCTGCAGCAGACATTCTGCCAGCTTATTCTGGACCCCATCTTCAAGGTGTTCGATGCAATCATGAATTTCAAGAAAGAAGAGACATCAAAACTGATTGAAAAACTGGACATCAAGTTGGACAGTTTAGATCAGGACAGAGAAGGCAATGCCCTTATGAATGCTGTGATGCTCTACTGGCTGCCCCCTGCCCCCCATGCCCTGCTGCAGGTGATCATTATCTACCTGCTCTCCCCTGTTATGGCCCAGAAGTACCTGTATGAGCTCCCCTCCCCCACCGCCATGATGAGGCCTCCATGGGCATTAAAAGCCGTGACCCCAGAGGGCCCTTTATGATGTTCATTTCCAAAATGGTGCCGACCTCCGACAGCCTGGTTCTACATCTTTGGCCAGGTCTTCTCAAGGCTGGTGTCCACTGGCCTGAAGGTCAGGATCATGGGGCCCAACTACACACCTGGGCAGAACAAGGACTAGTACCTGAAGCCCATCCAGAGAACAAGCCTGACGATGGGCCATTATGTGGAGCCCATCGAGGACATGCCTTGTGGGTCTGGTGGTGTTGGATGAGTTCCTGGTGAAGACTGGCACCCTCACCACCTTAGAGCACGCCTACTGCATGATGGTGATGAAGTTTACTATGACATCCGTCATCAGTGTCACTGTGGAGGCTAAGAACTCGGCCAACCTGCCCAAGCTGGTGGAGGACCTGAAGCAGCTGGCCAAGCCTGACCCCATGGTACAGTGCATCATTGAGGAGTTGCAGGAGCACATCATTGCCAGGGCTGGTGAGTTGCACCTGGAGATCTGCCTTGGAGGAGGACCATGCCTGCATTCCCAATAAGAAATCCAACCCTGCCATCTCCTACTGAGAAGGTTAGTGAGGAGTCAAACACGCTCTGCCTGTCCAAGTACCCCAACAAGCACAGCCCGCTATACATGAAGATGTGGCCCTTCCCTGACAGCTTGGCAGAGGACATCAACAGGAGTGAGGTGTCAGCTCACCAGGAACTCAAGCAGCCACCCACTACCTGGCTAACAAATACGAGTGGGATGTGGCCAAGGCCCCCAAGATCTGGTCCTTTGAACCCAAAGGCACCAGACCCAACACCCTCACTAAGCTCACCAAGGGTGATCCCTCAATGGGATCCAGGACAGCATGGTGGCTGGCTTCCAATGGGCCACGAAGGAGGGGCCACTGTGGGGGGAGAACATGCGGGGTGTGCACTTCGGTGTCCGTGATGTAACACTGCATGCTGATGCCATCCACCGCGGGGTGGCCACATCCCCACAGCCCGGCGCTGCCTCTATGTCAGCTTGCTGACCGCCTAGCCCTGGCTAGGAGCCCATCTAACTTGTAGAAATCCAGTGTCCAGAACATGTGGTTAGTGGCATCTATGGTGTCCTGAAGAGGAAGCAGGGCCACGTCTTCAAGGAGTCCCAGGTGATTGCAACCCCCGTGTTTGTCGTGAAGGCCTACCTGCCGGTCAATGAGTCCTTCAGCGTCACTGTCGACCTGAGGTCCAACACAGACAGCCAGGCCTTCCCGCAGTGTGTATGACCACTGGCAGATTCTGCCCAGAGACCCTTCGACAACACCAGCCACCCCAGCCGGGTGGTAGCCAAGATGCGCCAGCACAACGGCCTGAAGGAAGGCATCCTGGCCCTGGACAACCTCCTGGACATGTTGTAGGCTGCCCTTCCTGCAGCCTGCCACCCGGGCGCAGCCCCCATGCCGGCCCATGATCATCCACCACAACAAGTCCTCACATGCTCATGACACCTGAGATTGTCCTGACCTAGTGCGGCTCACCTAGGGCCACTCCAGCCCAGTGCTCAACATGAAAACTTGGTGCCATGCCTTTTGATATTTATTTCAAGGTATCAGAGGCAATAGAAATGCCCTAGCTGCAGGACTCTTGGCTGGTGGGGGAGGTAGGATGGAATATCCAACACTTTCTTTTCTCACTTCAGAGGGAAACTCATGTCCAAATAAAATCTTTAAATAAAGGCATTAAGAGGTTTTAATATATATATATATATATATATATATATATATATATATATATATATATATATATATATATATGATGTATTTTACAATTATTTGTTGCAGTGTTTTAATTATATGGATTAGATTAAACTTGTGTTACCCAGATCTTCTATATCCTGAGTTTCCATTTCTTTGAACCATCAATTATAGGGAGAAGTGTTAGAATCTTCTACTATGATAGTGTATTTCTTTATCTTTTCCTTGTACTTGTGTCAGCTTCTTCTTTATATATTTTGAGATGCATACAAGTCAGTGGTTCGCTGGCAAATGTTTGAAAATCAGCTCTCTGCAAGGACAATAATGACCTGATTTGCAGTGTTTGCCAATTTCTGTAGCTCAAATGATCCCATCAAGCTATCTATCTGAGGTCACTAAATGCTGAGCTGAGAAAAGATGTTAACAATCAGCTGTACCAAGCCAATTTTAGCAGGCTCCAGCACACCCCCTATACAAATTTGTAATTGTTATATACTCTTGGTTAAGTGTGTGTGTGTGTGTGTGTGTGTGTGTGTGTGTGTGTGTGTGTGTGTGTGTGTTGGTATGCTGTTAAGCTCTAACCCAGCTTTCTGTAGCTAGTATTAGCCTGGTATAATTTTCTCTATTATTCCATGTTCTACTTTTATTTATTCTATATTTAAATATGGTTTTTGTAAATAGCACACAGTTGGATTTTATTTTGTATCTACTTTTGGAGTGCTCATACTTAAATGATGTAAAGTACTAAAATATTTCATTGCTTTTAATTATTTAATTGTGTTTTAATTTTTTGCCTTTTATAACTCTTTCTTCCTTACATTTTAAATTTGTTTTCCTCATTTTATTTTTTTATTATTTATATTTATTTTAATTAAAGTTTATTGGGGTGACAATGGTTAGTCAAGTTACATAGGCTTCAAGTGTACAATTCTATAATGCATCATCTATAATCACATTGTATGTTTACCACGCAGAGTCAGTTCTCTTTTCATCACCATATATTTTTGTCCTCTGCTAGTTTGTAATTTATAATCTCTGACATTTTAACATGCATATTTAATGAAAATTGGAAACTTCCTTGCCCCCCGAATACAAGTTCCTAAGAACATTATAACTGTGATAACTACCCTCTTAACTAATAAACTATTTTCATGTGCTAAATTTTCTGTATTTTTATCCCAGCAGAGTTATTAGTATTTGAAACACTGGACATTTGTTTACCTATAACCACATACCTACCACTTTCTTGTATGCATTATCCTTTCTTAAATCTCACAATATAATTACTGATATTCAATATCAGCTATATCTTAATTTATTTTATTACTTCAACATCAGAAAACATTTTAACTTCTCATCACTTTGATCCAATGTGTTACTTCACTTGCTTATTTTTTCTGAAAGATATACCCTGTTTTAGGCTACTGATTTTTCCTTATTTATTCCAAAATTGTGGTGAAACCACAATTGAATGTTTAAGAAAATATTGTGAAAGTCATTTAAGTCACATTGACTTTTGTAGCCAATGTTTTTCTTTTTCAATTATATTAATAGGTCATTAGGAGCACCATCAAATTAAGGTTTTTACTATATACACTCATACTATGGAAGTTTTTTCTTACTATTGTGAGAAGTAAATATAAGAGAAAATTTAAGTAATAATAAATGAGCATTACTGCTGCTTCTCCTTTTCACATTAACACATTACAAAGGTATGCAATATTTACAGTACATTTTAAAA
Organism: Hipposideros larvatus; assembly: GCA_031876335.1. Lineage (NCBI taxonomy): Eukaryota > Metazoa > Chordata > Mammalia > Chiroptera > Hipposideridae > Hipposideros > Hipposideros larvatus. The sequence continues at coordinate 90,967,932 of CM063105.1, read as the reverse complement.
CATTCCTAATCTGGGTTCTTAGTAGAGTGTAGGTCAGGTTCTAAAGTATATCGTCATCTCATGGTTGTAGAAATAGCTCTCTGTCACAAAGCAAAATAATCTGATTTTATATATATATCTTTACTTTAATCTCCCCACACAACCCAAACAAACAACCAAAAATAAAACCTGACTTTGAAAAGGATTTCTAATAAATACAATGGCTAATGAGATTTGCAGTGTTTTAACAATTGTGTTTTAAAGAGATAAAGATTTCTTGCTATCTTGATGTGCAAAGAATCAGCTTAGAAATTATTTCCTCAGGATCAATGTCATTGGGCTAGGTGGATAAAGTTATCTCTTACATGATCTTTTAACAAAACAATCTTCCAAATTTATATCGAGTTGGGGGACCTTGGCATTAATGATGCATGTGATCTAATATCTTCTGTTTCTAGTTCAGTTACTTTTTAAAGCCTATGGAAACTAGCCATTTGATCTTCAGCATAAGCAAATTCATAAAGAGTCATAGAGAAAAAGAAAAAAAGATCAATATTTTCATATAAACCTCAATTTAGAAGTTCTACAACATTGTCTGATAGCTTTAATCAGATAGTCTTATCTGTCTTTGGTATATGTCAAACAATTCACTACTGTAAATATAAGGAACTGGTAATGAATAGCACCAATTTAAAGTAGTCACATGGCTTTAAACTCTATATCCTTAAAGAGTGTGAGCCTGCATATTTTTAACCAGAAACAATTTTAAATGGAAGGTATAACATCAGCCATTAAAACTAGCAGGTGAATTAGAAACAATATAAACTTTAATCTATTTAAAATGTCAGATCCATGCTTATCAATTTGGTTGGTAGGTTGTGAAAGTAAAAGAGATAAAATGGTCTACATTCTCATCAAATATATATATATATATATATATATATATATATATATATATATATATATATATATATATATATATATATCACAGTAACAAACGAGTTGGTGTTTGCATGGAATTGAATTATCTTCTGTATAGTGAAAATTTTGAGCATGTGGCAAATAAATATTTAGGTGTGATTATGAAACAATGCACTTGGTTTCTATCACATAACCTAGTCTATTCACAGAGGTTTCAGAGAGGTTAATGACACATTTTCTTTTCTTTAATTAGCCTTAGGAAGTGACGTTTCTCTCTCTCTCTCTCTCTCTCTCTCTCTCTCTCTCTCTCTCTCTCTCTCTCTCTCCTGTTGGTTTTTTTTTTTCCCCCAGAGAGCTACTGCAGGAAAATGCATTAGGATGAGAAGTTATAAATGGAGACTTTATAACCTATAATCTTTCAGTGAAATTTTATTCTTTAAGTTTACAGGAAAAAAATGGAGGTAGAATTTATGGCTCAGTCTTTAATTCTTTTGTCCCTTAATTTTTCCCTTCATCCCTGGATGTGTCTCTTCATTCTTTTCCATCTATATTAGATCTACTCCTTTCAAATATTAATGTCACATATTATAGTTATATATTAATGTTAAATACTATTCCTAATACAAATGTTAAAGATTTCTCTAAATAATCCAGTTCATACCAATCTAGTATCTATAAAACAGTTTAATATCTGCTTAGATGTCATTTTGCATTTTTTTCTCTAGGTGCTTTGAATGTAGAGCTTTTCTCCTAACAGAATTGCAGGCTTCTGGAGGACAAAATTTAATAATCATTTTTAAGGTTTTATCTTACATAACCTCCCATCACTGGACAGACTTGCTCTGTCACTCCTTGACATTTTTCTTCCCTTGCCTTCTAGAACATCATTCTTTTTTTATTTCACTCTTACCTCATTAACTAGTCCATCTTAGCCTCCTTTGCTAATTACCAATCATCTTCCCAACTAAAAAATACTCTTCTCTGTGCACACTCTCAGCATAGGTAAGCTCATCGTTTGTATGGTTTCAAATCAAGTGTATTCTGATGACTTCCAAATGGTTATCCTCAGCCTCTCTCTCTCTCGAGCTCCAGGCTTGTTTACTTGAATTTTTAATGAAAATCTCGGACTTACTAGGTCGAAATTGGAAATTTTGCATTCTCCTTCAAAATTTGTATACACTTCAATGTTTCAATTCTAATATAAATGCTACCATCACACAGCAAGTTGCTCAGGCCCAGAACTTAGGATTTATAATTTCTCACGCTAAAATATTTTGCTACAGCAGCTCTCTGAAACACACACACACACACACACACACACACACACACACGCGCGCGCGCGCGCGCGCGCGCGCGCTAAAACAAAACAAAACAAACAAAAAACAGAGAGAGAAATTTTTTCCTAAGGCTAGCATGAAAAAAAAAAGTCTTATTAACCTCTCCTTGTATTACAACTCTCTCTGTATTACAACTTATATCCAATTCAGCAGGTTGCGTTTTGAATTATGTCTTTAAAAATGTGTCCAAAAACCAATGATCCTTCTTTGACATCAATACTATCCTGGCCCAAACCATCATCACATCTAACTGGCACTATTCACTATTCAGTAGCTTTCTATTAGATTGCACTAGATCTCACAGTTTTTTCCTTTCCACATTACCTTTACACAAACTCATTTGTTTCTCCACAAAGAAGCCACAATGCTTTTAAAAGAATACATCCCATCAAACTCAGAATAAAGTCCTCCAGACATGTTTTGGCTTACAACGTTCTACCTTATACTTGCCCAGGCTACCTCCTGACCAGACACCCCACCACACCCCCTAAATCCCCCTCAGCCACACTATTTTCCTGTTTTCCTTATAGTATACCAAGCATGCTCTCACCTCACTATTTCTGCATGGGTTGTTTTATCAGCTAAAAACCCCCTTTTCTTAAGCATTATATGGTTCCTTTCCTCACTTTAGAATGAGATTGCTCCTCAGCAGTTAACCTACCCAGTATGACCTCCCATGTCACCCTGAATAAAATATCCCATATCTAGCACAATTCTTGATCCCCAGACCCTGTAATTTTGCTTTCATTGTACTTATCTGAAACTGCATTATATATTGACATGATTATTCTTTTTTTTTTTAAGATTTTTTTTTTTAATTAGGTAATTGGGGGATGGGAACAGTTTTGGGGAATTGGGGGAAGGGGAACAGACAAGTTGTTGTCGTTTTGTTCTTCAGTCTAGTTGTGGAGGACGTTGCTTCACTGGCCCAAGTTGGCACCATCATTGCGCTCTTCCCGGGCAAGGCAGATCAGTCGCCGGCTTCTGGACGGCTGCTCACTGCGGCTGCTGGCCGCTCACGCTGGCTGCTGGCTACACATGGTAGCCCATGGCAACCCACTGCAGCAGAGGCTGCAGCCTACACCGTCGCCGGCGACTCACAGCTGCCCAGCTCCAGGTTGAGCTGTTGTTCAGCATGTTAGCTGTAGAGGGCAGTGTCACTGGGCCTCATATGTGGGATCCGAACCGGGGCCCTCTGGTGTCCCAAGCCAGTTCTTAACCATCGCGCCACTCGGCCAGCCCGACATGATTATTCTTTCCGTTTTCTCCACTAGGATATATACTGCCCATGTAACTGTATTTGGAGAAAGAGCCAATAAGAAGACAATTTAGGTTAAATACGGTCAAAAGGGTGGGGTCCCGATCCACTAGGATTAGTGTGTTTATGAGAAACACCATGAGAGCTTGCTCTCTCTGAATGAGTGTGGGAAGATGAGGTCAAACAATGAAAAGGCAGTCATCTATAAGCCAGAAAAGAGCTCTCACCAGAAAGCTGGAATCTTGAGTTTAGACTTTATAGCCTCCAGAACTGTAGGGAAATAAATTTTGGTTGATTAAGCCACTCAGTATGTGTTATTTTGAAATGGCAGCGCTAGCTGACTAAGAAATCTCATCCTGAGCTTCCAACCCAAATGAGCAACTGCATAGACAGCCCATAGACATTCAGTTCAACATGTCAGACTGTACAAAAATGGCCCTCCCTCCTCATGCTGTTTCTTTCTAGGCACACCCTATTTCAAGCTATGGCAACACTTTACAGAAAATCAAAACAGAAACCTGAGCGTTACTTTTGATTTCTCCCTCTCCCTCACTCACAACATCTGATGAATGACAAAGTCCAAATCTTCTATTTGATTATTATTCTTTAAAACTATCTTACTTCCTTCATATTCCTGCCACCACAACCCAGTCCAATATTCTTCCTTTTTATTAATTCATTGTAATCTCTCTTCTGCCTGGTTTGTCCCTTTCAAGGACACTCTCCAATATACACTTTATTTTTTAAGGAAGTTTTAGGTTCACAGCAAAATTGAGCAGAAAGTACTGAGAGCTCTCAAAAATATCCCCTCCACACACCCATGCACAGACTCCCCCACTATCAAAATTCTGCACCAGAGGGGTACATTTTTAAAAATCCATGAACCAAGATTGACACATCATTATCACCCAAGTCCATAGTTTATATTAGGGGTAACCCTTGGTGCTGTGTGTTCCATGTTTCACCAAAATATGTTAAAATATATCCGACATTATAGGATCGTACAGAACAATTTAACCACTCTAAAATTTCCCTGAGCTCCAACTATTCACCCTCTCTCCCCCCAAACCTCTTCTAACTAACTATCCATCTTTTTTACTGCCTCCCTAGTTTTGCCTTTTCCAGAATGTCATATCGTTGAAACCATACAGTATGTACGCTTTTCATATTGGCTTACTTCACTTACTACTAAGGTTTCTCCATGTCTTTTTGGGGCTTGATAGCTCATGCAGTTTTAGTACTGAATAATATTCTATTGTACGGATGTACTAGTATTTCTTTATCCACTCATCTAGGTCATCTAGGTGTTTCTATTGTTATCAACAATGAATAAAGCTGTTATAAACATACACATGCAGATTTTTTGTGTGTGTATGGACATGTTTTCAACTCGTTAGGGTGAATACAAAGGAGTGTGATCAATGGATTTATAGTAAGAGTATGTTCACAATAGATTTACCATTTCACACATTACACAGTGGACTTGTTATCTTGGCTCCTATATAGGCAAGGCATTTTTCTCCCACCTGTGGTTCTTCCAGAATTTTTTTTTATCATCGATTTTCTGTAGTTTAAAAATAATATGCTTAATTGTAGTGTTTTGGGCATTTATCTTGCTTGGTATTTTCTGAACTTCCTGGATCTGTGGTTTTATGTCTAACATTAATTTGGGAGAAATTCTCAGTCATTATTGTTTCAAATATTTCTTTTGTTCTTTCTCTCTTTCTTCTTCTGATATTCCCATTAAATGTAGGTTACGCCTTTTTAAAAAACTGAGATGTAATTGATATACAGTATTAAAGCAGTTTCAGGTGTACAACATAATGATTCAATTTTTATATAAATTGTACAATGATTACCACAATAAGTCTAGTTAACATCCATCATCACAGCTACAAATTTTTTCTTGTGATGAGAACTTTTAAGATCTACTCTCTTAGCAACTTTCAAATATACAATACAGTGTTAACTATAGTCACCAAGCTGTACATGCCATCCTCATGAATTCTTTATTTAGGTATGTTATACGGTTGAAGATTTTCCACACAGCTTGGATGTTCAGTTCTATAATAGTCAGTCTTTGTTCTCTTTGCTTTTCAATTTTGGAATTTTTTATTGAGATAGTCTCAAGCTCAGAAATTATTTCCTCAGCCATGCCCAGTCTATTAATAAGCCCATCAAGACATTCTTTACTTGTTTGTGATCTCTGGCATTTCTTTATTAGAATTTTTATCATTCTGCTTACATTACCCATTTGTTCTTGCATGCTACCTGATTTATCCATTCAACTCCTTAGTATGTAATTACACTTGTTTCAAATCTCCAGTCTAATAATGCCAACATCTCTGCCATATCCGTTTCTAATTTTAATCTGTCTCTTCAAATTGTGTGTGTAAGTTTATTTGTTTATTGATTGATTGATTGATTGATTGATTTTATAACGTTGTGTTAGGCCTTGTATTTTTTTTTTCCAGATAGCTGAACATGATGTTGTGGGTACAAGGAACTGATGTAAATACGCCTCTAGTAATGTGGTGGTGCGGTATGGGGAAGGGGAAGCATTATATAGTCCTATGATTAGGTTTGCATCTCTCCGTGAGCAAATGCCTCCAGACTGTGAACTTCACAAGTCTTTCTCAGTTTTTTTTGTTTTTGTGTTTGTTTTTCCCTCACTCCTTAGATGGGGCATGATGGGCTACAGTTGGGTCTTTTCCTTTACCCAGGTCAGTCAGCCTACCCCAACAGATTAGGCTCTATTTTAAGTAGTTTCTCCTGAGGGAAGGACTGATTAAGAACAGAGTGCTCTGTGGTATTTCAAAACGGTTCCTTTCTACTCTCTTGTCCAGAAGCCTGGGGGCGGGGAGGTGGGGGAGGTTCTCTAATTTTTACTTGAACAACATGGTCAAATGCTTGGGAGTAAAACTCACAAAAGTGTGCGCCTCCCCTATGACTGGGTTCCCATGGAGTTTTTAATTCTCAGTATTGTTCACACTGAGCCTCTGACAATTTGTCACTTACAATTCAGGTTTTACTACCCCAGCATAATTTGCCCAGGAGTCTCTGCTCAAGTAAGCCATGACTCCCTATATTCAACTGTCTAGTTCTCAAATCTGGGGCGCAGCAGTTTACTGTGTCCTCAACTCTCTTATGGATCCCAGATAGTTGATTTTTTGGTCTGTTCAGCGTTTTATCTGTTGTTAGGATAGAGTGCTGAGTTCCAAGCTCTTTACTTGTGGAACCAGAAACAGGAAGTCAGCACTGTATTTTTAATATCAAATTGCAATTTTTCATTGTTCTTATAGAGGAAAGCAACTGACTTCTGTATCTTAACCTTGTATCCTGCAACCATGATCTTGTCACTTATTAGTCCCAAGAGCTTTTGTTTTGTTGAGTGTTTCACATTTTCTGCATAGACAGTCATGCCATCTGTGCATAAAGACAGTTTTATTTCTCCATTACCAATATTTATACTTGTTTTTCATATTATTGCATTAGATGGGACTTCCAGTATGATGTTGAAAAGAGGTAATAAAAGGGGATTTCTTTGCCTTATCCCTGATCTTAGTGAAATGCTTCTAGTTTCTCATCATTAAGTATGAATGTAGTCATACGTTTGTTTGGTTTTTTTAGATGTTCTTAATGAAGTTGTGGAAGTTTCCTGTATTCTTAATTTTTGAGAGTTTTAACCATGAAATGATTTTTCTGCTTTCACATTGATATGATCATGTGAATGTTTTTTAGTTTGCTTGTTGGGGTGATATACTACATGAATTGATTTTTAGGTGTTGAACTAGCCTTGTATAATTGAAACAAATTCCATTGGTTATGGTGTGTATATTTTTTCTTTCACTTGCTTTTAAAATTATTTATAATAATACAATTATTATTATAACATACAGAGGAGATACTTAAAGGGAAGGACCTACTGGACCTTAGACATACTCTTTAGGATATGACATACCTATTATGTCTTTGCGTATTTGTTTTGGAGGAGTGAGGAGCCATGAAAGACTGGAGACAAAAACGAACTGCACCCTCCTCTAGCATTTCAGCTGTGCTATGTGCATGGCTAGAGAACCAAAATTATTTTGAAGAATTAATATAATCTACTCTCTTGTTACTACCTCCATTTGTCTTTTTATATCCGTAGCACCAAACAGCCTCTTGTTCTTAATTCCTACCTCCACCAAGACCTGATAGGTATAAGTATCATGAAAATAAAATTGTAATCAAGAATTGGAGATGAAAATTTGAAAAAGACAGATTGTGGGGATTATATGCGTGTCCTAAAGACTAAAATTGTGTTTGCAGGTTTTCCCCTTTGTTTTCAGTTTTTTTAAAATGTATACTCTTTTTGTATATTACAGGATTCAATTTGCTAATATTTTATTCAGGACTTTTACAACTATGTTCATTAGAGATATTGAGATATTGATATGTAGTCTTATTTTCTTTTTATATCTTTGTCTACTTTTGGTATTAGAGTAACTCTACCTCAAAGAATGAATTAGGAAGTATTTCCTCTGTTGCTATCTTTTGCATAAGGCTATAAAAATATATAATTTCATTTTTAAATGGTTGGTAGAATGCACTAGTGAACCCATCTGGACTTTCTTTCTTTCTTTCTTTCTTTCTTTCTTTCTTTCTTTCTTTCTTTCTTTCTTTCTTTCTTTCTTTCTTTCCTCCCTCCCTTCCTCCCTCCCTCTCTCCCTCTCTCTCCCTCTCTCTCTCTCTCTCTTTCTCCCTCCCTCCTTTGCTTCCTTCCTTCCATCCTTCCTTCAAGATTAGTAATTATTTATCCTTTTTTTTATAGATACACGCATATTCAGATTATCTATTTCTTCATGTGTGAGTTAAGGTAGGCTGTGTCTTTCAAAGAATTTTTCCATTTCATCCATGTTATAAAATTTGTGGGCATAGAGATGATCATAATATTCCTTTATTATTCTGTTAATGCCCATGGGATGTACAGTGATGGCCCTCTTTATAGTTCTGATATTAGTAATTTATGCCTTCTCTCTCTTTTTCTTACCCTGGCTAGAGCCTTATAAATTTTATTGATCTTTTTAAAGAACTACTTTTAGCCTCATTGATTTTCTCTATTAAATTTCTGTCCTTCTCAGACAAGAAAAAAGCTGACAGAGTACATTACCACCAACCCAGTATTACAAGAAATGTTAAAAGGACTTTCTAAGAAGAAAAAATCAAAATATGAATAATAAAATGACAACAGCTACATATTATCAATAATTACTTTAAATGCAAATAGATTAACTGTTCCAATAAAAAGACGTAGGGTAGATGAATAGAGAAAAAAAAACAAGACCCTTACATATGCTGCCTACAAGAGACTCACTTCAGGTCAAAAACAAACACAGATTGAAAGTAAAGAGATGGAAACAAAAATTCATAAAAATGGAAACAAACAAACAAACAAAACAAAAAACACTGGATTAGCAATAGTTATACCAGACAAAATAGACTTTAAAACAAAGGCTATAACAAGAGACAAAGAAGGACCCAGTAATGCCACTTCTGGGTATTTATCCAAAGAAATCCAAAACACAACTTCAAAGCGACATGTGCATCCATATATTCATTGCAGCATTATTTACAATAGCCAAGAAATGGAGGCAGTTTTGGTGTTCATCAATGGATGAATGGATAAAGAAGAGGTGGTACATGAGTATATACAATGGAATATTACTCAGCTATAAAAAAGAATGAATTCTCACCATCTGCAACAACATGGATAGACCTGGAGGTTATTGTGCTAAATGGAGTAAGTCAGATAGAAAGACAAATGGCACATGATTTCACTTATATGTGGAATCTAAAGAACAAAATAAATGAACAAAACAGAAACACTCATAGATTCAGAAAACATTTTGATGGTTGCCAGATGGGAAGGGGGTTGGAGAAATGGGTGAAAATGGGGAAGGGATTAAGAAGTACACATCGGTAGTTACAAACTATAGCATAAGGAATATAGCCAATAATATTACAATAACTATGTAAAGTGTCACATGGGTACTAGATTTATTGGAGTAATCATTTAGTAAGTTATATGAATGTATGATCATTATGTGATACACCTTAAATTAATATAATGTTGTATGTCAATTGTAATTAAAATAAAAATTATTAAAATAAATAAAAAGAATACATGTTTTATTACTGTGTCATTCAAGATTTGTCACAAATACCTTCTTAGAGACAATGTCATTGACAAACAAACCAGAGTGGTCCCCCGGTGCCAATCAATATAGCCTTTTTTGTGTTGTGTTTTCCTTATACTATTTATTACTTCATAAAAATTCATTTTATTTACAGTTATTGTTTCTACTCAACTAATGTTTGCAAGTTTTCTGAAGGCAAAGTTTTTCTCTTCTGTTTATAGCTGTTTACCCAGCACCAAGAACATTGCTCAGAATATGTTACGTGCCTATAATATATATATTTATAATTGAATATATGGATCTAACAATTAATATAATTCAATCAACACTATTTATTTCAATATTAAGTTACTTGTGATAGTTCCCATTACATACTTTAGATAAAATTGAAGAAATTGGATTTTGGAATCAAATGTTATGAAATTTTTGTTTTATAACTTTTATTTATGTTTAAATTGTATCTTTGAATTTATTGAATTCATTGGTTTATAATATTATATAACTTTTAGGTGTAGAAGATTATCACTTGACATCAGTGTACGCTATTGGATGCTCATCACCTGAAGTCTAGTTTCCTTCCCTTACCGTATATTTAACCCCTTTTACCCATTTCACCCTCCTGCCACCTCTTTTCCCTTCTGGTGACTTCCATTCTGTTGTCTCGATCTATGAATTTGTTTTTGTTTTGTTTTGTTAGTTTGTTACTTTTTTGCCTTATATCTCACATATGAGTAAAACCATACAGTTTTTGTCCTTCTCCATCTGAATTATTTCACCTAGTATAATACTTTCAAGATCCATCCATGTTGTCAAAATAGCAACATTTTATGTTTTTTATGGCTGAGCAGTATTCCATTTTATACACACACACACACACACACACACACACACACACACACACACACACTGCTATAGTATAATTTGAATGCAGTGAAATGCATGGATCTTGAGAATACCATTCAAGTAATTTTGACAAATGTGTACACCTATATCACACACACACTTATTCTTTGCATCATCCCAAAGAGTTACCTATGGCCCACCCAGTCAACAACCCAACAAAACAAAACAATCTCATTTTTATCAAATTGTATTTCTCTGCTCTTGAACTTCATATAAATGGAATTACAAAGTATATATTTTATTTTTACCCAGCATATTTTTTATATTAATCCATTTTGTTTTTATGTATCACTGGTTTGTTTTTCACTATTTAACATTCCACTATGTTAATATACTACAGCATGTTTTTTATTAGTTTCAGGTGTACAAAACAAAATAGTGATTAGACATTTATATACCTTACAAAGTGGTAACCCCAATAAGTCCATTATTCATCTGACACTTACATAGTTATTAAAATATTATTGTTTTATAATTATATATATAGTTATTATAATATATAGTTATTATAATATTATATTCCCTATACTATAGTATTTGAAATTCAATGTTCTGTTCATGGACACTAAAATCATTTCCACTTTTTGGCTATTATGAGTAAGGTACTATGACTATTTATAAACTGTCTTTTTCTAGATATATGATTTAATTCTCTTGGATAAACATGTAGAAGTGGAATTGTTTGCTCATAAGGTTGATGCATGTTTATCCTTTTAAGAAACTGCCAAACAATTTTCCAAAACAGCAGTTCCATTTTATATTCCTACCAGCAATATATGGTAATTCCATTTCTCCACAGTCCCATCAGCATATGATGTTGTCAATATTTCTCAGTTTAATGATTCTAGGTGTGCAATGGTTTTGGTGTGAATTTCCCTGGTGACTAATATTCTTAAGGCCTTTTTAAAATGTGTTTTTGGGTGATTTTCAAATAGTTTTTTGTAGAAGGTCTTTCCAAGTTTTGTCTCACAGTTTTAAACTAACTTCTGTGTCTTCTTATTGAACTGTAGGAGTCATTTACGTATATATTCTGTATTCGAGTTCTTTGTCAGATTTGTGTTGCAAAACATTTTGCCAGCCTAAATTTTGCATATTTATGTTCTTAGTATAGACTTTTGTTAAGCAGAATAGAATTTTCATCAAATTCACTTACCATTTTTATTACATATTAATGCTTTGTTTGCTCTAAAATTTCAATTTAATATATTATAAATATACTATATTTTCTTCTAAAAGCTTACTAATTTTACCATTTGTTTGGATCTATGATTCCTACTGATAAATTTTAAAAGTATAATGAGGTTTGGATTTGAAGTTTCTCTTTTTCTTTATATATATTCAATTCTTTCAGCACAGTTTCTTAGAAAAGAAATTCTATTTCCCATTCAGTTATGTCAGTGCCGTTTTTAAAGATCATTTGAAGCTGTGCTTCTGGGTCTAAATATTTTGATATTTTCTATTTTCTTTTATTGATGTATTTTTCCATCCTTACACCAATGCCAAGTTATCTGTGTAATGTGTTTTTCTCAGTTTGATGTATGATAAACTAAGTCCTCAAACCTTGTTTTCATTTGTAAAGATTCTTGTAGTTATTCTGCATCGTTTGAATATTTATATAATTTTCTAGAATCAAGTTGTCAATTTTCTCAAAAATCATGCTGAGATTTTAAGTAAGATTTTATATATCATTTTGGGGAAATTAACATCTTAACAATATTGAGTCTTTCAGTCAACGAACATGGCACATCTTTCTATTTATTGAAGTATTCTTTCATATTTCTTAGTGATATTCTCCAGTTTTTGGTGTAGAAGCTGGTGTAGGTAATTATTTTACATTTGGGTTGGTATTTTTAAAATTATATTTATTGATAATATATAGAAATGTAATTAAAATTTTACTGACTTGTATTATGTGACATTCCTAAATTCATAGTTTAATTCTGGTATATTTTTACAGATTCTTCAAGATTTTCTTGGTACACAATCTAGTTGTGTTTGAATAAGTACAATTTTTATTCTTTGCCAACCTGTATGATTTCTACATCTTTTTTTCCCCTCTTGCTTAATTGGCATAATTAGAACCATCAACACAATATGGAAATTGTTGTGAGATGTCATTGCCTTGTTCTTGATATAAGGGGTAAATATTCAGTATTTTACTTACAATTATTATGTTGATGGTAGGATGTTTGTAGGTACATTTTACTAGATTAAATAAGATCCCTTTTATTCCCACCTTGTTGGAAGTTTTTTGTTGTGTTTTTTTTTTTAATTGGGGAATTGGGGGGATGGGAACAGCGCTGGGGAATTGGGGGAAGGGGAACAGACAAGTTGCAGTCATTTTTGTTCTTCAGTATAGTTGTGGAGGACGTTGCTTCACTGGCCCAAGTTGGCACCATCATTGCGCTCTTCCTGGGTGAGGCAGATCAGTCGCTGGATTCTGGACAGCAGCTCACGGCAGCTGCTGGCCGCTCACGCTGGCTGCTGGCTACATGTGGTAGCCCATGGCAACCCACTGCAGCAGGGGCTGCAGCCTACATCTAGCTGGCAACTCATGGCAGCCCAGCTCCAGGTTGAGCTGTTGTTCAACATCTTAGCTGTAGAGGGCAGTGTCACTGGCCCGCATATGTGGGATCTGAACCGGGGCCCTATGGCGTCCCAAGCCAGTTCTTAACCATCGCGCCACTCGGCAGGCCCTGAAAGGTTTTACCATAAGTGGATGTTGAATTTTTCTAATGCTTTCACTGCATCTGTTGAGAAAATCATATAGTTTTCGTTTTTTTATTAGTATGTTGAATTACACTGACTTTGCATAATAGTGATGTTACTTCTTTCCTGAATATTTGATAAAATTCAACAGGGAAGCCTTATGAGCCTGGATTTTCCCTTGAAGATATTTTTAAATTATAAAATCAAGTTATTTAGTATGTATAGTTATTCAAATTGTGTTTTTATTGTGTCAGTTTTGATAAGTTCATCAATTAATTTTTCCATTTCAACTAAGTTTTGAAATTTACTGGGAAACTATTTTTCATAACATTCTGCCATTGTGCTTTTAAAGACTCTTGTGTTATAATTTACATATGGTAGAATTCATGAATTTTATGTGTACATACAGTTTAGTAAGTTTTACTAAATGCATACAGCTGTGAAATCCACATACCTATCAAGACACCAAGTATCTTCACCATTCCAGAAAGTTCACTCATGACACTCTGCAATCAAGCCCAAGTTCCTTTAAAGCAACAACTGATTTTTGTAAGCATCGATTAATTTTACCTGTTCTTGAATTTCATACAAAAGGAATACATACTCTTTCATATGTGGGTTATTTCACTCAGCATAATATTTTTGAAGTGTATCTGAGTTTTTTTTGTTCAAATCAAAGTTGCACATTTTTTATTACTGAGTACTATTCCATTGTATGAATTCAGAAAAGTATATTTACCATTAACCTGTTGATGGACACCAGCTTTTTTCCAACTCTTGGAAAACATAAATAAAACCCCTATGTACATTCTATGAAAATGTTTGTGAACAAAATTTGATTTTTTTTTTATATTTAATAAAGACTGGGCTGTTAGATCACAGTTCATATTTGTTTTACACTTTAAGCAATAACCAAATGGTTTTCCAATGTAATTGTACCAATTTATACTCCCAACAGCAGTGTGTGAGAGTTCCTTCCACTTTTACTAGATTCTCAGAAAAAAATTGTTCTTGTGAATCTTGTTTTATTTTTGCCATTCTAATGGGTTTATTATTATAGAATCTTATTGTGGCTTTAATTTGCATTGATGACTAATTAAAGTGGGTATTTTTTTTTAAGATTTTTATTGGGGAATTGGGGGGATGGGAACAGTGCTGGGGAATTGGGGAAGGGGAACAGACAAGTTGCTGTCGTTTTGTTCTTCAGTCTAGTTGTGGAGGACTTTGCTTCACTGGCCCAAGTTGGCACCATCACTGCGCTCCTCATGGGCGAGGCAGATCAGTTGCCGGCTTCTGGACAGCCGCTCACAGCGGCTGCTGGCCACTCACGCTGGCCACTGGCCACACACGGCAGCCCATGGCAACCCACAGGGGCCGCAGCCCACGCCATCGCCAGTGACTCACAGCAGCCCAGCTCCAGGTTGAGCCGCTGCTCAGCATCTCAGCTGCGGAGGGTAGTGTCACTGGCGCCCACATGCGGGATCCGAACCGGGGCCCCGTGGCGTCCCAAGCCAGCTCTCAACCATCGCGCCACTCGGCCGGCCCATAAAGTGGGTATTTTTTAATGCAGCAATTACTATTATTAGTAGTAAATATCCTTTTATGTGAAGTATATAATCAAGTATTTTTGTCTATATCATTCTGTTGATTTGATGGTCTTTTTTATTAGTGAGTTGCAATAGGTTTTTCTGGTTTTTTTGTTTGTTTGTTTTTAATGTATTCTGGATACAAGTCTATTGTCAGATATATATATATATATATATATATATATATATATATATATATATATATATATATACGTGTTGTGAAAATTTCCCAGTTTCTAGTTCGATTATTTTCAGAATGGTGTTTTTGGATCCACAGGAGTATTTAATTTAATGAACTCCAATTCAGCCACATTTCTTAGTGGTTATTACTGTGTCCTCTTTAAGAAATCTTGCTAATCCAAAGTCTAAAGACAGTCTCCTATATTTTATTATAGGAAATTTCTAAGTCCATTATCTACATTTAGATCTATGACATGTATTGTGCTATGCTTTTAATGTTGTGATGTTCAGGGTCAAGATTCATTTTGCTGCATATATATGACTATACAATTTTTCCAACACTTTTTGTTAAAACGACTACTAACTTTCCCCCATTGGATTGCCTTGACACCTTTGTTGATTATATATATATATATATATATATATATATATATATATATATAGTCAATGCATAAAATCTTATTCTGGTCTAACTTTATGCCTATTTACAAAAATAGGTGAGGCCCACATATTAAAAATGACTGCCTTTAAAAAGATAGTTTCTTACACTCACAAATCCCAAGAGATGGGAGCACACCAGGTCACAGGGTGGGGGAGGGTACCATATAAGGAAGCATAGGGCTGGTTCAGGAGTCAGAGAAAGTGGAGGAAATGTGGACAAGAACCTTTATGGTGGTTTCTGCAAGAAAGAAAAGGCAAGGCAGGGTCAGGGAGCTTCAGTTTGGCTAGTCTGAATAATTCCAGTGGACTCTGGGGAATAGGGGCTGTGGCTATTTGTCTGGTACCTTTCTGTTTTAGGCTTTGAGCCTCCCGAAGCCACAGTTTTTAGTTTCAGTTTCTGGGTGGCAACTCATAGTGTGGGTTTTCTAGGCAATTACAGGAAAAGTAGGGAGACAGAGGGGGCCCAGTGCCTACTTCTTTGGCAGCTGTCTTTGATTTAAGGCTTCCCTATTTGCCTACTAGAAATTGGTATTTATAGTAAGCTGTAGCTTCTTCACCTTGAGACAGCACAGTTAATGCCTTTGTCTCAAGTCCTCCCCGCCCCCTGTTTTGTTTTGTTTTGTTTTGTTTGTTTTGTCTCCTATCTGTTCTTAACTATTTTTAACCTTTGGGTGTTTACCAAATAAACTCCTGGTGGTCCTAAGTGGCCCTTATCTATAGGCAGTAACCTCTCTAGGGTGTCTCCATCCACCTCTTAGGGTCTTAGGAAGTGAGGGTCTTACATCTACGAAAGCAAAACTTACCTTATCAGTGTTTTTGAGGCTTGGTATTTTTGATATTTTGATAAGGTCCTTGATATTCTGGTAAACAGTAGTGCTTAATATGGCCTATGTGCGTTATCCTACAGTTTTACCTTCCTGAATCGATTGTGTGACCTCCTCAGGAACCTTAGGCAGGTCAGGGATGGCGTTATCTCATTTCCTTTTCCTTTAAATATTGTGACACTGGTATCCAAGGGTGTGATTTCTTATACCACCCTGGGTCAGGGAATACACTGCCATCCTGTAAGGTGAGCAACAACACAAGAGTATACATCCAGAACAATGTCTTTTGTGGGGCGGCATGCCATGGTCCCTGAGATAGATGTACGCAGACTGACTTCGTGTGTGTGTGTGTGTGTGTGTGTGTGTGTGTGTGTGTGTGTGCGTGTGTGTGTATCTCACAACACATCCCTCTACTCAACATGGCAGCTTGAAATGTATGGGAAAATAGCAACCTACAGAAGTGTTCATTTGACAAAAATACACATACGTCCAATCACATAAAATCAAATATAATTGAAAACATAGTGAGGGGTTACATTCAGCTATAAGTAACAGGAAACACCCACAGTTTTCCTGACATGAGGAAGGTGCACATGTTGAGATTTATTGTCATATCTGTAAAATCTGTAATGAGGTCCCTTGTTCCATTTATGGTTGCTATTGGTAGTTTATATTTTCTCTCTTTTATTTTTAATTGATCAGTCTCACTGGTGTTTTATTGATTTTATTATGATTTTAAAGAATCTATCTTTGAATTGCCCATTTCTCTATTGTTTAATTGGTTCATATTTCATTGATTTGTATTCTGATTTTTGTTTTCTTCTACTTTGCTTTGAATTGGCTTTTTGTTATTCTGTCTTTATAAAAATGTAATCAGAAATCATTTTCTCCATCTCATTTTCTAAAAAAGGGCCTTTACATTTATAAATGTCTTTAGAGCCTACATTAGCTGCATTCCACAACTTTTATTTATTGTTTTTCATTATCAATCTGTTTTAAAATATATAGATTGGTTTGTCTTTTTTTTTTTCTTTCCCCCGTGGGTTATTAAGAAGCGTGTTGTTTAGTTACAGATATTTTGAGATTTTTAAAAAGATATCTATTGTTTTTAATTTATACTTGAATAATGGTTTATCAGACAAAATATTCTGTGTGATTTCTGATTTTTAAAATGTATTGCTATTGATATTGTGATCTAGAATATGGTCTATCGTGTTGACTAGTTTAAGTGAGCTTGACAAGAGTGTGTATTCTGCAGTTGCTGATTGTAGTGGTTTTCAAATGTCATATCAAGAAAGTCAATAGGGTCAGTCAAATCTTCTATATGTTTCCTGAGTTTCTGTTTATTTCTATTAAATACTGATGCAAGTTTTTCTTTTTCAAATCTACAAATATAATTTTTGACTATGTATTTCTCCCTCTACTTTTGTCAATTTTTTCTACATGTATTAAGAAGTTTTGTTATTACGTGTATATTTGAAATAATTTTGTCTTCTTGGTATATTAACATTTTTATCAGTATGAAATATCCCTCTGGTAATTCTTTCTCTTTAAGTTTCCTTTCTCTCTAATATTAATATAGCCACATCAGATTTTTTATGCTTAGTGTACTCGTGGTGTTTTATTTCTATGCTTTTACTTTTAAACTGTCTGATTCTCTTCTTAAAATTTGTTCCTCAAGATCCAAAAAACTTTCATTTTAAAAAAATGTGTGCCTTATAAACAATATAATGGGATATCACTTTCATTTTATTCACTCCGATAATCTCTGCTTTTCAAATGTTGGAGTTTACCCAGTTCATATTTAATGTAATTACTGGTATGTTTGGATTTAAATGTAAAATATTGGTGTTTGATTTCTCTTTGTCTCATTTGGCCCCCGTACTGCATTTCCACCTTTTGTAGCTCTCACTTAGTAAATTTGGATAGTTTTTAGTGTTCCATGGTATCTTTTCTATTACATTTTTTGTTAGGTCTCTATAATTTTGAAGTGATTGCTCTAGATTTGCAATATATATTTTTATCTTATGACAGTCTACTTTTGGAAAAGTATTCTACTACTTTATAATTAGTATAAAATATTACTAATATTTATTCTAATTACCTCCTTTCTTCTTTTTGCTCTTGAGTCATGTATTTTACTTTTAAATTTGCTATAAACTCGCAATACACTCTTTTGTTTTTTTACTTCACTCAATAGTTTTTGAAGAGATTTAAGTATATACGTATGCATATAAATATGAACATATGTGCATGGGTTTTTTTTTGTTTCTTTACATTTATCAACATATTTACCCTTTCTTACACTCTTAATATCTTCCTAGAGCCACAAATTTCTAGCTAGTATTGTTTGCCTACATTCTAAATGGCTTAATTTATCAATTCTTTAACCTGGGTCTGCTAGAAACAAATTATTTTCTTTTCCTTTTTTTTTTTCTGAGAATAACTTTATCTTCATTTTCAAAGCTCACTATAGAATTCTAGGTTGACAGCTTTTCCTTGTCAGCACTTTAAAGATGTCCTATTTTATCACTTTAAAAACTGTTTATTTTATTTTGTCTCCATTGTTTCGAAAGAGAAATGTGCCATTATTCATAGCATTGTTTCCCTTATGTAATATATTGGATTTTTTTCCCCACTGGCTCCTTTCATGATTTTATTTTTATCTTTTGTTTTCATAAATTTGAGTATGATTTGTCTAGTTGTGGTTTTCTTTTTATTTATTCTGCTTAGACTTTTTTGAGCTTCATGGTTCTGTGTACTGTTTTCTCTGATTTTGGAAAATTATTGTCCATTATCTCTCCAAATATTTCTTTTCCTCTATTCTCGCTTCTTCTTGACTCCAATTACTCAGGTGTTAGAATGTTTAGTGTTGTCCCACAGATCACCGGTGTTTTATTCTATTTCTTACTTTATTTAGTTGTTTATTTATTTTATGTTTCACTTTGGAAATGCTTATTGATCTGTTCACTGTCTCTTTTCTCACCTGTGTCCTGTCTCCTTATCAGCCTATTGAAAGACTTCTTTACCACCATGGTATGCAAAAGAACAATAGAGATTAAAGTAAATAATGTTAATGCTCAGGAGAAGGCATACCCCTTCTTCCTTCACGGCATTAGTGTGGGAGATTGAGTCACTCTACTGAGTAGTTGACCTGAAACTACTGCCTGTTGTTTCTTTTTGCTATTATTATTAAAGTATAGTTGACATGCAATATTATATTAGTTTCAGGTGTTCAACATAGTGATTCAACATTATATACCTCATGAAATGATCACCACTAAAGTCTAGTAACCATCTGTTACAGTACAAATTTATTATGATATTATTGACTATACTCCCTATGCTTTATGTTACATCCCTGTGACTTATTTATTTTATAACTAGAAGTCTGTACCGCTTAGTCTCCTTCACCTATTTTCTTTATTTAGATTTATTTCGCTATAGGCTTCACCTGATTTGAGACCATAACAAGAATGTTCCCTTGACCAGGACTCGGAATCTAAGGGCTAAGAAATTTTCCCTCAGTTTTCCTGCCGTGTCTTTTAGGAGAACTCATGGACTTGTCTTTAACTTGCAGGTTTCTCAGTTTCCCTTCTAGAAGTTAAAGAATCCTCCTGTCTTATGCTTAGTGTAAGACTCAGAATGTATACAATGTTACAGTTCTCCTTACTCGCCTTTAAATTTAAAGAGGGCCTACGCACCTGTGATATGGTGCAAGCGGCTTATATCAGCATTCCTAATGTCTCCCAGTGGGTAACTGGACTCTTGCGAGTACTCAGTGTAAATCCTAGAATATCTGCGGGGTTTATCTGAATTCGGCTCTGACTTCAGACTTCAGGTAACTCTAAGCACCTGCATCTTAGAGATGTTCTTTCTCAGATCTCTTGCTTTGCCTACAATCTTTCTCATGAGTCCTTGGGGAAAGCCTTTAGTAAAAAGGTGATGAGTAGCTGAAGATTCCCTATCTTTATTTCTGGAGCTTGCAGAGATAATAACTGTTATGTTAGTCCACACTCAGCCTTTAAAAATGTGTTGAAATTTTGTCTATTATAATATGAGACCTAGTTATGTATGCATGCTGAAGTATTTTAGAAGAGTACCTATGCCTACAACTTACTCTGAAATACATTAAAATATCTGATTGATGAATGGATAGAGATCAACAAATGGCTCAATATATAATAATGCAAATATAATAAAATGCTAAATATAGAATCTAGATGTTCCTTTTATGGGTGTTAATGGTAAAATTACTACACCTTGGTTCTGTATATGAAACTTTTCAAAACTAAGTGTTGGATAAAAGTTTAGCTCTACGTCAATAGTAGTATATTCTTTCTCCCACTCTTTTGCCAAATATGAAAGTTGCTGTGGGGTATCCTCTCGCCTAGGAGGACTGATCAACTTTTGGAGTTTTAATCAGATGGGGTTTTTTTGCAACCACAGGTCTCTGAATGGGTTAAACTTGTGCTGCTATAGTTTGTATGACTTATTTTTGTTATTGAGGTATGAACAATATTTGCTGGTTGCTTTGTAAATTCAGGATAGTTTTATACGTCTTACTATGAACTATTTAAGGCTCTTGATATGCATTGCCTACATCTTTTTGAAAATACTGCCACCATCTTTAAAAAAAAGTGTTACATGTAAATACACCACCATTATTGTATCAGTAATAAATTTTTTGGTTTACTGTATTTCTTCCATTACTAGTGAGTTTGAACATGTATTTACATGTTCATGTAGCAATATATTTGGGCTCTATAACCAATTAACATGTTAAGGAAAGTATTGTTAATTATGTTCATAATAATCTTGAGTAGTAAAGACATCATCATCAAAACATTCCACTTAATACTATTAATAATAA
This sequence comes from Hipposideros larvatus, assembly GCA_031876335.1. Classification (NCBI taxonomy): domain Eukaryota; kingdom Metazoa; phylum Chordata; class Mammalia; order Chiroptera; family Hipposideridae; genus Hipposideros; species Hipposideros larvatus. The sequence continues at coordinate 90,946,742 of CM063105.1, read as the reverse complement.
TGTGGTAGCTACCATTTTTTAAACATTGAGCTAAGTTTTTATATACAGTGCAATAGAACTATGAGTTAAATATAAATATTTCCATTTTATAGGAGAACAAAATGAGAATTAGAATGATTTAGTAGCTGCCCAAAGTCTCATAGTACTAGGGGGCTGGCCGAGTGGCGCGTTGGTTAAGAGCTGGCTTGGGACGCCAGAGAGCCCCGGTTCGGATCCCACATATGATGGCCAGTGACACTGCCCTCCACAGCTAAGATGCCGAACAACAGCTCAACCTGGAGCTGGGCTGCCGTGAATCGCCGGCAACAGAAGAGGCTGCAGCCCCTGTGGCAGTGGGTTGCCATGGGCTACTGTGTGTAGCAAGCAGCCAGCGTGAGCGGCCAGCAGCCGCCATGAGCGGCCTTCCAGAAGCCGGCGACTGATTTGCCTCACCTGGGAAGAGCGCAATGATGGTGCCAACTTGGGCCAGTGAAGTAATGTCCTCCACAACTAGACTGAAGAACAAAAGGACAGCAACTTGTCTGTTCCCCTTCCCCAATTCCCCAGCACTGTTCCCATCCCCCAATTCCCTAATAAAAATCTTAAAAAAAAGAAGTACTAGGTCACTTACTGGTAACTAGATATCTTTTATTACAAAGTAATTGGACAAGTACATTAATATTTAGTCCTCCTAAAATATATTTATAAATTAATCAATTGTGAAGATGTATTGTCTATTTCTCAAATATTTTGTTTTGTCTTTTATCTTGTATCTTTTATCTCCCCTGTTGAAAAGTTCCACTTATTTACTATAATGACCCATATATTACTTGTGATTGCCTCAACTGCACTACTTAAACTTTCAAGAAAGATGGAATATTTATATCGATGTGCCAGGATTTGGGAAACAAATCTTTTATCCCACTATATTATTACTGAGTTTGTAACCATCAATTCATAGGCTGCAAACATCTTCAAGGAATTAAAAACATATGAAGAAAAAATAATTAGTAATAGTCTTAATAATTCTTATATGATAACTTCCAATAAATGTCAAATTTTGGGGGTTATGATTATCTTACATTAATGTTGGCATTTTTTGTTAATATTCTAATACATTTTACTCATTTTCTTATACAGAATACTTTTTAAAATTCAGAACATATTCTGATCCACTAGGGTTCAGATACAAAGAATAGTTTTATGAGTCCTTAGGGCAGAAGAAAACTAGATTGCTGAGAATTAATAGACTATTCAGAACCCTACCTAATATATATTTGATATAGAACTTATTTCAAGACAATGTAACACAAGCTTTCTTTTCTGGAATAATCTTTTGCTATATAAATATGACCCAAAGTAGTGTTTGAAGATTTCAGAAATTATAAATATTTTGACTCTAAAAACATATTTCAGAAACAATGAATTGTGTTTTAATTCACAAACTTTGTTATAATGTATTTAATTTTTAAAATCTTTTTTAATGCAACTATTCAAAAATATCTACTCAACACAATTTACTTGCCAGTTCAGACAAATAGGTATACTTTCTGGCTATATTCTGTATCAGGTCTCATGATCTTCTTCTCAGAACAAAAAATACCTGAATTGACTTTTAATGCAGTCTAACTGATCCAGGGAGCTATTTCTTAGTGAGAATTTTCTAAAACTTTTGCCACTATAAATCTATCCAATAGCACTAAGTTATTTTGCAAATACCTTTAGAAAAATTTTCCTTTATTTCTTTTTACATGAGTTGTCTTGAGTGATGAATATATTATAGCTGTATGTTTTGTTCACGAGCTAATTTAAGACAAATAAATATAACTCACTAGATTTTTCCCTTCCCCCAGGTAAATCTGTGTTATTGCTATTCAGTGAAATGAATGTAACAGAGGTTGAAATGAATAAATTCAATTTTTAGAACAAAGAGTTCGGTGATATTTACACCTAGGAAGAGAATTCCTAGGCACTGTCAAAAGCAATGAAGTGGAAAAATAGAATATAGTATAAAGTATTGCCCACTAAGGTAAATAAAAAAATTCTATTATTCCACATTTGGGGCGAAGGCGGGAATAAAAACTACACATACGTTTCATCACAACAATGATTTTTGCTTTGTTGATGTACAAAACCAATGCTGGCAATGTGCCTATAATTTCTTTTCTGCAGATTCAAACATAGATAGAAGTCAAACAATGGTTACAGAATAATGGATAAGAAAGAATAGTTTTCACATGGCTTTATCAAATAGGCACAATTCTCAGCAATGTAGACATCGTTTTTCTTCATTCTTCTTAATGAGAAAAGATATTCTACTATTTCTATTTTAAATCATGTTGCTAAAGGTTTTTTATCAAAACCAAATACTGATAGCACAGAATATGAAATGATTTTAAAAATTGAAAAAAGAAATGCCTGTAAATGGAAATTGTATAGATTTACTAATATTTTTAAATGATATTATTAAAATAAATCATGGATATCTCTTACTTATAGCTGCAGTTTTTAAAGTTTTGCTACATTAAATTGTCTGTGATATAAATTACATGCATTTGGGGGCCAGAAAGGTGAGTTTATCACCATTGCTAAATCAAGAAGAAATATTGGTAAATAATATAAGTAATTTCACCTAATCAAAACAAGACAATATAAATATTTAAAGATGATGACTTGGGGCTGGCCGAGTGGCACAATGGTTAAGAACTGGCTTGGGATGCCAGAGGGCCCCGGTTCGGATCCCACATATGAGGGCCAGTGACACTGCCCTCCACAGCTAAGATGCTGAACAACAGCTCAACCTGGAGCTGGGCTGCTGTGAGTCGCCGGCGACGGCGTGGGCTGTGGCCCCTGTGGCAGTGGGTTGCCATGAGCTACGGTGTGTAGCCAGCGGCCAGTGTGAGCGGCCAGCAGCCGCAGTGAGCAGCCGTCCAGAAGCCAGCGACTAATGTGACTTGCCCGGGAAGAGTGCAATGATGGTGCCAACTTGGGCCAGTGAAGCAACGTCCTCCACAACTAGACTGAAGAACAAAACGACAACAACTTGTCTGTTCCCCTTCCCCCAATTCCCCAGCACTGTTCCCATCCACCCAATTCGCTAATAAAAATCTAAAAAAAAAAAAAAAAAAAAAAAAAAAGATGATGACTTGGATGGAGTTAGCATTTAGCACTTGTCTGTATAACTAACTTAGGGCAAACTCCAGTAAGTTTTTCTTCATGATAACACTTGTATCCATTAAACAAAAATGCATTCTTATTAATGATCATTTATAACCAAAGTTAGAACTATCAGATGTCTTGTAATTAGTTAAAATTACTAGGCATGATAAAATTGGTGATTGCTAAAGCCCAAAGTTCAAATAAAATGAAGAAACTAATCTCCTTGAAATTAAGTTCTAGTTATAAATTGCATTTCTATGGCACTTTAATGTTTTTTTATGCCATGTGTTTTATGAGCCACCGTGGTCTAAATAAAAATAGCTTAGCTTTGTCTACATCGAACATTTGTTCACTTCTCCAAAAACACCTCACAACAGTACTATACCTAGAGAAAATGTTAATTTTTGTCATAGTGACTTTTGTAGGAAAAATCAATAGTCTCATTTCATTCACCTCTGAGGTTAGAAATGGAAAAGAATCTACCTTTTAGTTATATTACGTACATGACTTTATAATGACCTACCTATAGGCAACTGACTGGTTGTAAACTAAACTGACACATTTTATCTTCTAGGAATATGTGAATAATTTGCTAAAGAAATTTGCATTCTGGTTCTATGGGCTGTATTGTTTGTTTGTTTGCTTTGTTTTATTTGTGTTTTGTTTTTTTTATTAAGGAATCATGGCAAATACTTATGCTTATATCACGTTTCTAGTCAAGATCCAAATGTGTAGATGCTATAAAAGTAAAATGAATCTTATCAAATATTTGATTCACTGTGCTACATTTTTCATATAAGTGAGTTCTCTGTTTGATTATTTATCAGTAAATCTTCAGGGTACCACCAAATCAGCAAGCATTACTTCAAAACTGTTGAGTATATACTAGGCATTAGAGAAATGGGATCCAGAGTCCTTATCTGTGAGAAACCTGTCATTTCCTTAAGGATAACAAGACGAGCACATATGAAACACTTTAACAAAATATCCTGTGGAAACTAGAAAATGTGACGTTATTCTAAACTAGGCTACTAACAGGAGTTTCCAGGAGGAACAGAAAGTATAGAGAAGTCCCCTAAACTCCCTCTCAATTTCCAGGCCAGTATCCGCTATTACTATTATAAGATTTTGCACTGGTGTTGCATATTGCTTACAACTGATGAACCTGTATGAATACACTGTTATTTGCTAAAGCCCATTGTTTATATTAGGGTTTACCCTTTGTGTTGTACAGTTCTATGGATTTTGAAAAATGGCATAATAATATGTCTCCATAAATACAGTATCATACAAAATAGTTTCACTGCTCTAAAAAGCCCCTCTGTTCCACTTATTCACCCCTTCCTGGCCCCAAACTGTTGTCTTTTTCTTGTCTCCATAACTTTGCTTTCTTACAGAAGGCCATGTCCTTCAAATCATGCCACATGTAACCTTTTCAATTGGCTTCTTTCATTTAATTGTATTATCTAAGTTTCCTCCATGTCACTTTGGACCTTGAGAGCACATTTCTTATCACTAAATATTTCATTGTATGGCTATATCACACTTATTTAGCCATTCACTTATTGAAGGACTTTTGGATAATTCTAAAATTTGGAAATTATTAATAAAACTTTTATAAACATATTTATGCAGGTTTTTTTCATATACATGAGTTTTCTACTTATTTGGATAAAAACCTAGAGCTCAATTGCTAGATCCTATAGTAAGATGATGTTTAGCTTTGCAAGAAAATGCCAAAATGTCTTTCAAGGTGGCTTTGCCATTTTACATTCCCATGAGCAATAAATGAGAGTTCCTGTTGTTTCACACCCTTGCCAACATTTGGTGCTATCAGAGTTTTGACTTTTGGCCATTCTCGTAGGTGTGCTGTAGTATCATTTTAGTTTACATTCCCTAATGACATATTAAGCATCTTTTCATATGCTTTTTTGCCATCTATTCTTCCTTAGTGTGATGTGTGTTCAGATCTTTTACCAGTTTTTACATTGGGTTCTCCATTTTCTTACTGAGTTTTAAGTGTTCTTTGTATAATTGGAATATTTGTTTTTTATCAGCTATTTGTTTTTAAAATATTTCCTCCCAGTCTGTGGCTTATCTTATTATTTTCTCAATAGTGTCTTTCATAGAGAAGTAGTTTTTAATTTTGGTGATGTCCAACTTATCGAGTTTACCTTTCTTTTCATGAACTGTACTATTGGTATTGTATCTAAAAACACATTTCCAAAGCTAATATACCCACATTTTTTCCACTGTTATCATCTAAAAGTTTTATAGTTTTGCATTAACATAGGTCTACTATACATTTTAAATTTTTAAAAGGTGCAAGCTCTGTCTAGAGACTTTTTTTTTTTTGCATGTGGGTATCCAGTTATTCCAGCACCATTTATTGAAAACTCTGTCTTTTCTCCATTGGATTTCCTTAGCTCCTTGTCAAAGATCACTTGAATATTTTTGTGTGGGTCTGTTTCTGGAATCTCTATATTACCCTGTTGATCAGTTATTCTTTCACCAATACTGCATTGTATTGATTTCTGTAACTGTATTAGGTCCTAAAATCATGTTGTGTCAGTCCTCCTTACATTGTTCTACTTCTTCAATATTATGCTAACCAGTCTACATCTCTAGACTTTTCATATAAACTTCAGAATCAGCTAATGGATATCCAGAAATAAACTATTGGCAATTTTTGATTGGTGTTGCATTGGTGATTAAATCTATAGGTCAAGTTGGGGATAAGTAACATATTAAGGTATTGAATCATTAACCATTAACAAGGAATATCTCTCCATTTATTTAGAAATTCTTTGACTTCTTTCTTCAGATTTTTGTGGTTTTCCTCATATATAACTTGTACATATTTTGCTAGATTTACACCTAAGTGTTTCACTTTTTGTTGCTAGTGGAAGTGGTATTGCATTTTTCATTTCAAATTCGAATTGTTCATTGATGGTTTATGGAAAAGTAATTGACATCTGTATATTAAAATTGTATTTAAAAAACTTGGTTGTAATTGCTTATCATTTCCAGGAGTATTTTTGTTGATTCTTTGAGATTTTCTACATTATCAACTATTGTATTTTGCCATGTACAATGCACTCCTGTGTATAATGTGCACCCACGTTTTTGGCCCAAACTTTCAGGGGGAAAAAATCTTTCATTTTAATTTTTTAATTCAAGTTTTTATTTGTTTATATAGGTACTTGTTTTTTTGTATTATGAAGGAACTTAGCATTTCTTTCTTTATTTATTTCACTTTTATCTCATAAGCATAAATAAAAATTAAAACAATTTATATAGATGTGGAATTAGTCCTACCCTACCCATGTATAATGTGCATCCTTATTTTTCCCTCACAAATTTGGGCAAAAAAGTGCATTAGACATGGTAAAATACAGTATGTCATCTGCATACAAAGACAGACAGTTTTATTTCTTCTTTCCTTATCTGTACACCTTTTATTTCCTTTACTTGTTTCATTGCATTAACTAGGATTTCCAGTATGACGTTGAGTAGGGGTGGTGACAGGAGACATTCTTGCCCTGTTCACAATCATAGGAAAAAGCACCTCGTGTCATCATTTAATGCAATGTTAGCTGTAGATTTTTTTGTAGATCTTCATTATCAAATCATTCTCCTGCATTCTAGACATGCTGAAAGTTGTGATTTTTGTTTTCTCATTGATGGTTGCAGGATTTTTTCAAATGTATTCTCTGTATCTATTGATATAATTCCATTATTCTCTTAGACTGTTGATTTGATGGAGTACATTAATTTGTTTATGAATGTTGGTAGAGCCTTGCACAACTCAACATCTCCCATTTGGTCATGGTTTTAATTGATTTTATACAAGGGTGAACTCAATTTGTTAATATTTTATTTCAGATATTTGCATTTATGGTCATGATAGATATTGGTCTTTATTTTTCCTTCCTTGGAATTTCTTTATCTGGGTTGGTATTAGGTTAATGTGAGCCTCATAGATTGAGGTAAGTAGTGTTTCCTCTGCTTTTACTTTCTGTGACAGATTGTAGAGAATTTGTACCTTTGTTCCTTAATCATTTGGTAGAATTCAACAGTTTATCTGTCCTATGCGTTTTCTGTAATGGAAGATGAATTATTGACTCAATAACTTTATTAGATGTAGGCTTATTCAGATTGTGTTTTGGTAGATTATGTCTTTCAAGTAATTGATTCTTTTCTTCCAAATTGTCAATTTTTGGCATAGCATTATTCATAAAATTTCTTTATTATCTTTTTAATGACCATGAGATTAGTGGTGACAGTCATTCTTGCCTTTCTGATATTAATAATTTGTGTCCTCTTTTATTTATTGGTTAGCCTTACTACAGGCTAATCAATTTTATTGTTTTGCAGAGAACAGTTTTGTTGATTTTATCTATTGTGTTTTTAATTTTATCAATCTTTGCTCTAATTTTTATGATTCTTTTTCTTCTTACTTTGGAATTAATTTGTTTTCTTTTTCTCTAATTTACTAAGGTGGAAGCTTAGCTACTGATTTTAGATATTTGTTCTTTTCTTTTTTATTGTGGTAAAGATACTTGTTATTTACTCTCATAATAATTTTAAGTGCACTGTAATATATTGTCAATTATTTAAAATAATATCCAATTTTGTACAGCACTTCTCTAGGACTTATTCATCTTACATAACCAAAACTTTATACTCATTAAACAGGAATACCCCCTTTCCCCCCTCGCCTCAGGCCCTGGCAGCTACCATTCTGCTGTCTCTCTATAAATCTGACTCTTTTAGATATTACATATGAGTGAAATAATTCAGCATTTGTCCCTCTGTGACTGGCTTAAGTTACTTAGCATAATGTACTCCTTGTTCATCCATGTTGTCACATATTACAAGATTTCATTTTTAAAGCTGAAAATTTTTCCATTGTATGCATATCACACATTTTATTTATCAATTTACCTAATGATGGATACTTTGATTGTTTCCATATTGTATTGATGAACAGTTAGATTGTATTCCATTATTGTGAATAATACTGCAGTAAACACCAGAGTACAGATATCTCTTTGAGATCCTGATTTCAATTATTTTGGATATATGTCTACATGTGGTATTGTTATAAATTTCTGCTTCATTGCATACAACAATACAGCTGTATTTAGTTTTAAATAAGGCACAAGTTTAGAGGGGCGGGAAGGATGTATTTGGGATCAAAAAACCAAATAGAACTTTTAAAGTATAATCAAATTAATGGTGCTTTGAAGGATATACAAAAAGAGCCATTGATAATAGAACCCAATAGTGAATTAAACTTTAACACTATACTAGTTAAACATAGTGGACTGAACATAAATATTTATCTCCATCTCCTACCTAAGCCCCTAAAATGCTAGTGAGTTGTACAGCTGAAGCTAATTCTAAAAAATGTGTATTTCACAATAAAAAATAATAAAAAAAATGCAGTTTTATGGAAAAAATTAATAAGATAGTAGACAATGACAGATGAGTGATATGATAAAAATTTTCAATCTTGACAGCCCTAAATAACTGAGGATACTAGAGAAAGCTGAAACCTCAACTTACAATACAACAAACCAACACAGAGCAAGTTGATTTTAAATTCACAACCCCAGTAAGTATGAAGACTCAGAAATATCAAATTCTTCTGAAAGTGAGAGTGCAAGAAATGGCTGAAGAAGAATATTAGTTGAAAACCTGAGGAACATATAGATCCCTAGATCACCTTTCTTACCTTTCACAGCCAGAAAGTATTTCCTTCCCTACTCCAGGTAAAGATGGGAATTTAGTTTGAGGATAAGTTTATAAAGCTGAAAATAGAGGTGAAGCATTATCCAAAAAATAAGATAATTAATGAAAGTGTGCATGCTAAATAATGAATTCCCAGCAGAACTCTTAATCATTTTACCTCCTAATCCTCTAGAATCTAGGTTTATACTCTCCATGTATATAAAATTGTATAATTCTTGCCTGGGGAAAATGACTGATTGGAAATACCTATAGTGAGACTGAAAAGTTAAAAAATCCCCACCAATGTACACGTGGTTCCAATTAACTTTTTAGTATCTAATTCTTAAATATGAATAAATAGCGAAGGGTAGCCAAATATTTGAGAAATTCCTCAATAGCAAGGTCAGATACCCTAACAAACAACAAACAAATGCAATACTGAGAGCAGTATCTAACAAATATAATCAAAAGGCAGATAATATATTGCAAGCATGAAATAAGTACAGTAGACAATAAAAAGAAAATATTCAGAGAACAATGACCTCTTTAAAAGTAAAAAAAAAATCAATAACAGATTTGGAAAGTACATAAAAATAAGGATTAAAACTAAGACACGAAGATTAGATGATGAGTCTCGGAAATCAAAACATTGCTCAATAGAAGTTTCAAAAAGATAGAAGAGCCAAGGGGGGAAGATGAAATTATTAATATTTTTTTAATTATAAGAAGATTTCTAAGGTCTGAACATTTCTATAGTAGAAAAACACCAATTGTCCAGGAAAATACAACTATATCAAGGAATATCATTATGAAATTTTAGAACTCCCAGAGATAAAGACAATCCTAAAATTTTTTACTGAGGAAATAAATCCCAGAGAGCTATCCTGGATTCTCAAAAGTTACACTGTTTATTAGTTTATCTTGCTGCCTAACAAATTAACAAAAACGTAGATGCTTAAAACAACACAAATTTCTATGTATCTCATACTTCCAGGGATCCTGATATAGGTTAGTTGGGTTCTATTCTCAGAGTCCAAGCAGGCTACAAAAATTTTTGTTCTGGGTTGTGATCTCCTCTGAGGCTCTGGGTCCTCTTTCAAGTCCCCTGTGGTTGGAAGATTTTAATTTCTTGTGTTTGCACAACTGAAGTCACCTTTTTCTTGCTGTCTGTCATTTAGAGATCATGTTCCCCTTCTAGAGAGTCTTGCTACATATTATCCTCCATAGGTAGTTCACAACATGGCTGTTTCTTTCTTTAAGGCCAATAAGAAACCTATTTGTCTCTTCCAATCATTTTGACTTTTTAAGAGTTTACCTGATTAGGAACAATTAGAGCAAGTGCATACAGAATAATCTCTCTTTTAATTAACTCAAAGTGAACTGATTAGGAAGTTTAATAATTTCTGTAAGATCCTTTCTACCATTTAACATGACAATCATGAGAATGATATCCCATCATATTCAGAAGTCCTGCTCACTCAAGGGGAAGATTTTATACAGACCATGTACATTAGAGAGCTTCAGTTTTGGAAGTCATCTTTGAATTCTGCATTCTACACACTGGACTTTTTAAAAATATGTTCTTCATATTTTCAACCTAGAATTCCCTAACCAGACAAACTCTCAATTAAGTGTGAAAACAAAATACATTTTCTAGGTTAAAGGCCCTAACTCTACCTTAAATTTACTCTTTTTGGGGAAGTTACTGTAGGCTATTTATCAGCAAAAAAAAGAGATTAAATAATGAAACAGGAAGACATTGAATTCATAAATTCAGTGGCACACAGAGTATGGAGGTGAACAAAATTACTAAATAAAGGTGAAGATACTCTCCACAGTGATATTACCACAAGTGGACAAAAGATTATGCATTCCAAACTCAAAAAGCAAGATAAAATGCTCCAGGAAATATATCTACTAATAAAAGGGAAGAAGGGTTATATGTTACTGATGTTTGATTATATTGAGATTACACTATGGAAAGTATTTACACTACCATAATAATACCATCACTGATTATTTAATCAAACATTATGATATAATGTTAATTGGGATGTAGGGTAGAGGAAAATATGTGCACGTGATGTATAAAAAACTAAACTCTAAATGTTTACAATAAGGGTTTAATAGATGGTATCTAAAGTTAATATATTAAAAATGATCATTGTCAATGTAAGAAACATCCAAAACTGTACAAAATTTATATGAGTTAATTTGAGCCAATCTTATGACATATCCTGGTGAGCAAGATCTCAAATCCTACAGAGAAGGTTTGTAGATCTCAAATCCTACAGGAAGGTTTGGAGCTTATTTTATATATCAGAACCAAAGCAGTATACATAAGGAAGGTGCATCAAATCCACTGGTGATAGATCAAGGAGGTGGAAGCAAAGTGGGAAAATCTCTAAGATTGGATGAAAGGCAAAATGGAGAAACGCATACTTCTTTTACATTGGTGGTTACAGGGAAGCTAATAAATAACATTTGAAGCACACAGAGATGGTATGCGGGGACCAAGAAAACAATGAGGGGTTCTGTGGTCTCGTGCTCTGGTGAGCTCGTGCTCTAGAGTCAGCATTTGTGCCTTCAAGAGGTAGGAAAAGAAAATGACTCTGACATGTCAAAGATATGTTATCCTAGAGGCATAAGAACAATAGGCAGAGCTCACATAATGTGAAGATTAACCTTTAAAAGGAAGCTATAGGCCTGGGACATGACTACCCGCCTTGACCTGTCCAGTTAGGAATGTGTGATCAGGCCATCCAGTGTGGTTACTGGTGGTCACTGAGCTTGTCAGACTTGCTATGTGGCCCCTCTGAGCATTTCAGGTTCATTGCAGAGCTCCTTTTCTGTTTACATAATAAAACAATATGCTTTAGAAATACGAAGGTGTGGGCCAGTCAAGTGGCGTGATGGTTAAGAACTGGCTTGGGACGCCAGAGGGCCCCAGTTCGGATCCCACATATGAGGGCCAGTGACACTGCCCTCCACAGCTAAGATGCTGAACAACAGCTCAACCTGGAGCTGGGCTGTCGTGAGTTGCTGGCGATGGCGTAGGCTGCAGACCATGGGCTACCGTGTGTAGCCAGCAGCCGCCTTGAGCGGCCGTCCAGAAACCGGCGACTGATCTGCCTCGCCCGGGAAGAGCGCAATGATGGTGCCAGCTTGGGCCAGTGAAGCAATGTCCTCCACAACTAGACTGAAGAACAAAAGGACAGCAACTTGTCTGTTCCCCTTCCCCCAATTCCCCAATAAAAATCTTAAAAAAAAAAAAAAGAAATAGGAAGGTGTAAGAAAAAACAGGTAAGATCATTTAAAGTGAGTTACCTTTGAGAAATGATGACTAGAATTGAGTGGAAGGGTAGCATAGTATAAAAATATGATATATTTCAACTTGGCTGCTTTTTTCATTGTAAACAATTATTACTTTGATAAAAATTAAGTTAAAAAGTGAAGGACACAGAAGGTTAGGGTGCCTGACTTTCCTTTTAAAACGGCATTATTCAACTGCAAGTTATAAAGCCTAGAGAATACCAAACTTCAAATGTTATTTCTCACCTTCTCTTACAAATAGTTTTCACAAAACTCCCATAGATCATGCTGTACCAAATACGTGCTGTATAATCAACAATTTTTTTAAAAGATGATAAAGTAACATGGTCTGATATTATGAGCAAACCTGCATTCCATTCTTTAAGAATAATTGATTTTGAATTAATTATTCAATTTTTGGGTTTTGTTTGTTCTTTAGCTTTGCTGTTTATAAGTGACAATAGTTTAGATTAGGTACAAAATTACAAATCAATCATGAATGTGGTCTAAGCACTGAATTAACCAAAATTTTAATTTGGGTATTTTTTTCTTGGTTTTATTTTATTATGTTATCCTTTAGTAATAGACTTGGAAGACTTAAATATAAATATATACATTTCTGAAAAAGATATGTAATATAGAAGCATAACTAAATATAGAAAAAATAAATCAAATTTTTTTAACCCTATTTAGGAGGATTTTCTTTTTTCTTGAGAATTCTAATGACAGTAAGGTTGGAAAGGGCAATTACACAGGTACTTCATTTACCTAAAGTTATATTGATCCACAAACATTGAAAAAAATATTTCAGCAATATTACTTGGGCTAAAAAGACTTAACAGCAAAATTTTTTTGGCAAACTTAACCTAAAACTTACATGTTATGTGAAATGAGACATCTTAAATTTCTACAGCATTTAATTTCTACCAAGTTTTCAATAGAATTTAGGGATATATATATTGGGTTGTCAGAAAAGTCATAATGCATGTTTGCGACAGATGGTGCTAGTTCATTTTTGGAAGTACTAGAGTCATTCACATCTATGTTATTGCTGTGTCATTTGACAGCTGACAGTTCTAGCTTCATTCTAAAAAACAATTGAGAGATTTGATTGAGTTTTGGAGATTTTACAAGTTGAAGATGAAAGACTAAACAGTTCATTTTTGTCATATTTTACTGTTTTACTTCCATAAAGGGAAGAATGCGTGTCAAGCTTATGAAAAGTTGCGTAAAGTTTACGGTGACAATGCTCTACAAGAATGTCAGTGCCAATGATGGTTCACAAAATTCCGTGCTGGTGATTCTGATCTCAATGATGCTCCTCAGTCAGGGAGGCCCACCGAAGTTGATGATGACAAAATAAAGGCATTGATAGAGTCAAACCCATGTCACACGACACGAGAGATTGCAGAAACATTGAACATCCATCATTCATGTGTTCACAACCACCTGAAGAAGCTGGGATATGTAAGCAAGCACTATATTTGGGCTCCACATGAACTTAAAGAAGTTCATTCGATGGCGCGTATAAACATCTGCAATATGCTCATTAAACATGAAGAAAACGATCCTTTTTTGAAGCAACTGATAACTGGTGACGAGACATGGATTGTTTACAACAATGTTGTTGCAAACAGTCTTGGTCCCAACGTGATGATTCGCCTCAAGCGACGTGGAAAGCAGACATTCATCAGAGGAAGGTTATGCTCTCAGTGTGGGGGGATTTTAAAGGTGTCATGATTTTTGAGCTCCTACCAAAGAACCAAACAATCAATTCGAACGTGTACTGTCGGCAATTGGACTGTTTGAATGAATCCATCATCCAGAAACTTCCAGAGATTGTTAATTGTAAAGGAGTTGTGTTCCATCGCAACAATGCGAGACCACACACAAGTTTGATCACCCATCAAAAATTATTGGAGCTTGGATGGGATGTGTTGCCACACCACCATACTCGCCTGACCTTGCGCCGTCAGACTTCCACTTGTTTCACTCTCTTCAAAATTCCTTGTGTGGTATAGCGTTCAATTCAGATGAGGCTGTAAATCAGCACCTTGGTTCAGTTTTTCGCAAATAAAGAACTTTTATGAACGAGGAATTATGCAGCTCACTGAAAGATGGCAAAAGGCTATCAACCAAAAAGGTGCACTGTATCATTGATTGATCTTTGTTCTTTATATAAATAAATAACCTTTGAAAAACAGACAAAATATATCATGACTTTTCCGACAACCCAGTATACATACACACACAAACACACTCTGGGGGTGCCAAAAAATGTATACAAGTGCACACTTTGGTTAACGTTGCTCAAGCAGTAGTTCGCCGTATTCAGAAGTGTCTGGATGCTGAGGGTAACCACTTTGAGCACATCTTCTAATTGCACAAGTCAAACGTGACTTGTATTCATCTTTTGCTATCTGTATATATTGAGTATTACAATTTTAATACAGTTTTCATTTCTTAAAATGTGTATACATTTTTGGCACCCTGTGTGTATACATATATACACACAGACATACATATGCATTTAACAATCTTTGTTGATATTTTTTTAAAAGGTCACACTGCTTATCCATTAATGTCTTAACAGAGGATCTAGAAAGATTCATGATTTATGCTGCCTATCTGTCTGTCATTTTTCTAAGAATAAATCAATCCTCAGGATTAAAGTTTTTTATGGGAGCAGGCTCAGAAAGACCAGTGCTGGCACTTAGTGTAAAACTAGTGCTCACAAATTGAATTTATGGGATGCAATTTGTACTGAACTTACTCCAATCAGTGACTTATCAAGGTAGAGCAGTATACAAATTGTATATAATTGTATATAATATTCTTACATGCAGGATGTTTGGCTTATAAAATGTTCAAAGTTAACAATTTAAACATATTATAAAACAGCAATTATTTATGCTGTTGTTTATCGTTACATTTTGTAGCTGGAGTTTTGTGTTGTCATTTTTGTATATTTTTGCTTTATTTCATTGAATGAGCCAAATTTTCAACTATATTATTTTAACAATATTTAATATAATAACATTTAAATTATATATGTGTGTGTGTATCTTCAATGTAAATGTCCACAGGTGTAAAACTTTTCTTAACTACTGTGAAATACAATGAACCACAGGCTATTTATTTCTTGTAAAAGTTGCTATTCTGCTCAAAAGTTAAGGACAAATATTTAGTAGGGGGAGGCTGTGTTCTCCCTCTCACTCAAATTTTGTAGAGAATCTGGGAAAAGATGAAATAAGTGCAGAAAGCTACTGGTAGAGAGACAGACAAAATGTCTTAATGATCCATGCTTTTTCTAAAGCCTTAGCTTGAAAAGAAATGCAAATCTTGAATCAATGTATAAGAATTTCTAGACTCCCAATTTCACCATTTGATTCCAAGTTATCAGTCGTAATTTATTCAAAACTCCAGCAAGCAGCTCTTTTTTAAGTATCTGTATTGTCTACTTGTTATACAATACTGATAGTTAAAAAAGAATTTCTAGACTCCCAATTTCACCATTTTATTCCAAGTTATCAGTCATAATTTATTCAAAACTTCAGCAAGCAGCTCTTTTTTAAGTATCTGTATTGTCTACTTGTTATACTATAAAATTCACTCTTAAAAAAAGGACTACTTCATTTAAAAATATCATCTTGAGTGATGTCAGAAACATGGCAGCCTGAGGGGTCCCCTTGATCTCTCCTCTCAAAGTTACAGTAAGTTAAACAATTATAATTCAACAAAGGATTCCCTGTGCAACACAAAAACATATCTGAGAGATCTGTGCAACAAAACAGCTGAAGGTGGGTGAATCAGTGTGAATAGTGGAGGAGCAAAGGGAGAAGAGCAGAGATGGGTGCCATGGAGGATTCAGGCTGCAGGTGCACTCTCTGTGGCCTCGAGCATTCCTGCCTGATTGATCAGCATATAATACAGCTGACCTCAGCGATCAGGGCAGAGACCGAATATAGAAGTGTGACAGCTGTGTTCTAGCAGCTGCCATTGCCAGGCAGAAAACAAAGCCATGAAGCCTGGCTGCCGTATCCCACCCTCCCAGAGCTCACCTCCCTATTCCTTCCCAGAGCTACCAGTGGGCACCAGAAGAAATGGTAGCAGTAGGTGTCAACTTACAAAGCAGAATATCTACAGCCCCGAGAACTGGAGAGACAGTTCCTGAGTGGCAGACATGCACTGTAGCTAATCCCAGTGACAAGGGTGGAGATGCAGAGGCAAGGTAGCTGAGGTCAGTCAGTCACCATTACTGGGAGGAGTACAAAGCCACAAACACACCAGCAGTCTCTCCCAGCTCATTCCACCTCCACCCTCTGTGGCTGATTCCAGTGGGGGTAGTTGGGACACCTCAGGCAACTCAGAACTGCATCTGCCTACAGGGGCAGCACTGGGATTTCAGAAGCTCAGAACCACATTGGCCATCACACTCTCCCACAGAGATGGTTTCCTGAGACTGAAGTGACTTGGTCACAGAGGAGACACCACCCTTCCCAGGGAAGAAAAGGGATCTCCCACCACCCAGCATCAATCCAAGAAGTTGACTGGAGCAGTGTAAGAGAAAATGAAATGCTCCAGCACCACTTATTGAAAAACAAAAGAAAGACCTCTTCTTATCAACCTGCTGCAAAATTCACTTTCATAGATGCCTACGCAGAGAAATAAGCCATCAATTACCAGGAATAACCAAAGTAACAAGGTAGCTTATAAAGAAAATGGAACATCTCTAGAAAATAAACTTAAAGGTATGGACATATGTGACTTCAATGACACAGAATTCAAAATTGTAGTTCTGAAAAAAACTCAACAAAATGCAAGAACACTCAGATAGGCAGTTTAATGAACTCAGAAATGAAAACAATGAAAAAAATGGATATTTTACCAAAGAGACTGAAATTTTTAAAAAGAACAAAATAGAAATTCTGGAGATGAAGGACTCAATAAAAGAAATGAAGAATGAAATAGTCAGCTTAGGCAATAGAGCTGGCCAGATAGAAGAAAGAATTAGTGACATCAAAGATAGAAATCTAGAAAGGACACAGATGGAAGAAGAGAGAGACCTGAGAGTTAAAAGAAATAAAAGAATGCTACAAGAATTTTATGACGCCAGCACAAAGAGCAACATAAGAATAATGGGTATACCAGAAGGAGAAGAGAGGAAGAGGGGAACAGAGAGTCTATTCAAACAAATAGTTGACGAGAACTTCCCAAACTTAAGGAAAGAATTGGATCCTTTAATCCAAGAAGCAAACAGAACACCTAATTACCTCAATCCCAACAGGTCTTCTCCAAGGCACACTGTATTCAAACTGTCAAAAATTAATGGCAAAGAAAGGATTTCCGAGGCAGCCAGGGAAAAGGAGACAGTAACCAATAAAGGAAAGCCCATTTGGATATTATCAGATTTTTCAACAGAAGCTCTACAAGCCAAGAGGGAGTGTAAACAAATATTCAAACTATTGGAAGAGACACATTACCAGCCAAGAATAATAGATCCATCAAAGTTATCCTTTAGATATGGAGTAATACAGATCTTTGAAGATATACAGAAGCTGAGGGCATTTTCCACCACAAGGCCTGTATTACAGGAAATACTGAAGGGGGTTATTATACCTGAAACAAAAAGACAAAAATATACAAAACTGTAAATAAGATGTCTAACAGATGGACAGAAGCAGGAAATGACAACCCTGACACAACCCTGACCATACACTTAAATAAAACACAAAGGTTAAAGAAGATAAAACATAAAAAGCAAAGAGAGTAGAAGGCAATTTACTGCTGCAATTGGAAATTAATAGGGATAATTTGCATCAATAGGGATAATTTGTGACAACAAAAACATAAAAGCGGAGGGGGTAAAGGTCTGAATGTGCAAAGGGGAGATAAGATGCATGCTGAAAAAAGAGACTACCAAATGAAACTTTCTTTTGCATAAATTCAATGGTAACCACTCAAAAAAATTTTCAGAACTGAGACATATAAAAAAAGAGGAAACAGAGAAAAAAACTATAGAATACTACCAAACTAAAATAACAAACAACAACAACAAAAAAACAAAGACAAAGAGACAATGCAGATACCAAGCTACCAGAAAACAAAAGATAAAATACCTATAGGAAATTCTCATATATCAATAATTACCCTAAAAGTAAATGGACTGAACTCACCAATAAAAAGGCACAGAATAGCAGATTGGATAAATAAACAAAACCCAACCATATGCTGTCTTCAAGAGACAAGCAAGTACAAATATAGAGTCAAGGTGAAAGGGTGGAAAATGATACTCCAAACAAACATCGTCCAAAGAAAAGTGGATGTATTCATGCTTACACCTCACATAACAGCCTTCAAGATAAAAAAGGTAACAAGAGACAACGATGGATATTTCATAATGATGAAGGGGACAATACAACAAAAAGACATGACACATCAATATATATGCTCCCAAATAAGAAGCACCAAAATATATTAACAACTACTAACAGAACTAAAGGGAGAAACTGGCAAAAACACTATGATAGTAGAAGACTTGAATACCTCACTGACAGTTATGAATAGATCATCCAAGCAGAAAATCAATTTAAAAATATCAGCCTGAAATGACACATTAGACCAAAAGGACGTAATTGACATTTACAGAGCATTTCATCCTAGAACACCAGACTACACATTCTTCCCTAGTGCGCATGGAATGTTGTCAAGGATAGACTGTATCCTGGGAAATGAAATTAGCCTGAACAAATTTAAGAAGATTGAAATCATACTAAGCACATTCTCTAACCACAATACTTCAAAATGGTACATCAACTGCAAAAACGAAACAGAAAAACCATAAATATTGTAGATTAAATAACATGCTACTAAAGAGTAACTTGGTCAAAGAAGAAATAAAGGGAGAAATCAAAAGATACATAGAAACAAATAAGAATGAAAATGCAACACATTAAAACCAACAGGATGGGTGCTGGCCGAGTGGCTCAGTTGGTTAAGAGCTCACTCAAGAGTGTGAGCTCTGAGCAACAGCTGTTCGAGTCCCAGCCCGAGTTGAGCTACCGCTAAGCTGCCAACAGGTGGCAGGATGGCTCAGCTAAAAAAAAAAAACAAAAACAAACCAACAGGATGTTTTGAAAGCAGTAATGAGAGGGAAATTTATATCATTACAGGCCTATCTCAAGAAACAAGAAAAACACCAAATAAACAACCTAACATAACATCTTAAAAACTAGAAAAAGAAAAACAAATGAAACTTAAAGTCAGCAGAAAGAAGGATATAATAAAAATTAGAGTAGAAGAAATTGAGAACAAAAAGACAACAGGAAAAATTAATGCAATTAAGAGCTGGTTCTTTGAAAAGATTGATACAATTGACAAATCCCTGGCTAGACTCAAAAAGGAAACAAAGAAAAGACACAAATAAAATCAGAAATGAAACAGGAGAATTTACGATGGATACCACAGAAATACAAACGATCTTACTCGAGTACTATGAGGGACTATATGCCACCAAATTCAACAACTTAGAACAAATGGACACATTCTTAAAACTATACAGCCTTCCTAGACTGAATCACAAAGAACTGGAAAATGTAAATAGACCAATCAACAGTAAGAAAATTTAAACAATCATTCAAAACCTCTCCAAAAGCAAAAGTCCAAAACCAGATGGCTTCACTACTGAATTCTACCAAACATTCAAAGAGGATTTAATACCTGTCCTGCTCAAACTCTTTCAAAAAGTGGAAGCATAGGCAATACTTACTACCTTATTTTATGAGGCCAACATAACCCTGACATTGAAACCTGGTAAGGATAACACTCAAAAAAAGAAAACTACAGACCAATATCTCTGATGAATACAGATTTTAAAAATCCTAAAAAAATACTAGACATTAAATACAACAATATATTAAAAATAGTATATATTATGATCAAGTGGGGTTTACTCCAGAGGTACAAGGATGATTCAAGATATGTAAATTGATAAATGTGACATAGCAGATTAACAAACTAAGGGATAAAAATCATGTGATCAGAACAATAGATTCAGAAAAAGAATTTGAATAGATACAACATCCATTTATGATTAAAGCTCTATTTAAAATGGGTATAGAAGGGTAGTACACCTCAACATAATAAAGGCCATATATGAGAAACCCTCAGCTAATATCATATATAATGGAGGAAAACTGAAAGCTTTTCCTCTAAGATCAGGAGCAAGACAAGGGTGCCCCCTCTCAACATTGTTATTCAACATAGTATTGGAAGTCCTAGCCAGAGCAATCAGGCAAAAGAAAGAAATAAAAGGCATCAAAATGGGGAATGAGGAAGTCAAATTGTCACTTTGTGCAGATGACACGATTCTTTATATAGAAAACCCTAAAGATGGCACCAAAAAGCTATTAAAAACAATAAACAA
Source organism: Hipposideros larvatus (assembly GCA_031876335.1). Classification (NCBI taxonomy): domain Eukaryota; kingdom Metazoa; phylum Chordata; class Mammalia; order Chiroptera; family Hipposideridae; genus Hipposideros; species Hipposideros larvatus. The sequence continues at coordinate 90,926,131 of CM063105.1, read as the reverse complement.
GTACAGTAAAGTTGCAGGATACAAAATCAGTGTACAGTGTACAAAAATCCATTGCATTTCTATATATTAACAATGAAATTTCTGAAAAGAATTGAGAAAAACAATTTCTTTGCAATTGCAACAAAAAAAATAAAATACCTAGGAATAAACTTATAAAGATGTGAAGGACCTACACACTGAAAACTACAAGACCTTATTAAATGAAATTGAAGAAGACAAAAAGAAATGTAAAAATATTACATGTTCATGGATGTGAAGACTCAACATAGTTAAAATGGCTATATTTATGAAAGCAATATACAGATTTCATGCAATCCCCATCAAAATCCCAGTGACATTTTTTAAAGAAGTAGAACAAAAAGTCATCAGATTTGTATGGAATCACAAAAGGCCCCAAATAGCCAAAGGAATCCTAAGAAAAAAGAATGCTGGAGGCATCACACTCCCTGACTTCAGCTAGTTCTCCAGAGGAAGAATAATAAAAAACCATGGTATTCGCAGAAAAAACAGACACACAGACCAATGGAATAGAATTGATAACCCAGAAATAAACCCACATATATATTGGCATATAATTTTTGACAAAAGAGCCAAAAACATACAATGGAGAAAAGACAGCCTCTTCAGTAACTGGTGCTGGGAGGATTTGAAAGCCACATGTAAAAGAATGAAGCTAGACTGCTACCTGTCACTGTGTAACAAAATGAACACAAAATGGATCAAAGACCTAAACATAAGACCTGAAACAATAAACTGCATAGAAGTAAACATAGGTGCTAAACTTATGGACTCTGGATTGAAAAAGGATTTTGTGAATTTGACTTCAAAGGCAAGGGTAGTAAAAACAAAAATAAATGAATGGGACTATATCAAACTAAAAAGCTGCTGAACAGCAGAAGAAACTATCAACAGAACAAAGAGGCAGCCAACCAAATGGGAGAAGATTTTTGCAAACAATGCCTCTGATAAGGGGCTAATATCCAAAATATATAAGGAACTCATATAACTCAAATACAAAATAACAAACAATCCAATTAAAAAACGGGCAGAGGACCTGAAGACATTTCTCCAAAAAGGACATATGCATGGCCAATAGACATGAAAAGATGCTCAACATCACTAATCATCAGAGAAATGCAAATAATAACCATAATGAGATATCACCTCAAACCAGTTAGAATGGCTATCATCAATAAGACAAATAATAACAAGTGTTGGAGAGGCTGTGGAGAACAAAGACCCTCATGCACTGTTGGTGGGAATGCAGATTGGTGCAGCAGCTATGGAAGGCAGTGTGGAGGTTCCTCCAAAAATAAAGAACAGAATTACCATATGACCCAGCAACCCTCTCCTGTGTACATACCCAAAAAATCTAAAAACATTTATCCTTAAAGATATATGTGCTCCGATGTTCATTGCAGCTTTATTTACTGTGGCCAAGACATGGAAACAATCAAAGTGTCCTTTGATAGATGATTGGATAAAGAAGATGTGCTATATACACACAATGGAATTCTATTCTGCCATAAGAAAAGACAAAATAGTGCCCTTTATGACAACATGGAGGGATCTTGAGATTATTATGCTAAGTGAAAAAAGTTAGAAAAAGTCGAGAACCATATGAGTTCACTAATATGTGGGATATAGAACTGAAGGCAACAAAAGGAACAAGACAAATAAAGAAACAAAAACTCATAGACACAAACAATAGTTTAGTGGTTACCAGAGGGTAAGGGGAGAGGAGGGTGGTAGATGAGGGTAAAGGGGGTCAAATATATGGTGATGGAAGGAGAACTGACTCTGGGTGGTGAACACACAATTTGATATATAGATGATGCATTACAGAATTGTACACTGGAAACCTATGTAACTTCACTAATCATTGTCCCCTCAATAATCTTTACTTAAAAAACAAGAAAATTTAAAAATAAAAATTTTAAAACAAAAAAAAAAGAAAGCCTCTTCAATATATGGTGCTGGGAAAACTGGGAAGACATGTGCAAAAGAATGAAACTATCTGTCAACACATACCAAAATTAATTCAAAATGGATCAAAGACCTAAACATAAGAACTGAAACAATAAATTGCACAGAAAAAAGCATTGGAACTAAACTTATGGGCCTTTGGTTTGAAGAGGATTTCATAAATTTGCCTTCAAAGGCAAGGGAAGTAAACGCAAAAATAATTGAATGGGACTATATCAAACTAAACTGCTTTTGTTCAGCAAGAGAAACTGTCAACAAAATAAAGAGACAACCAAGTGAATGGGACAAGATATTTGCAATGAATACCTCTGATAAGGGGCTAATAACCAAACTACTGGGGGTGCCAAAAACATGTATACTAGTGGACACTTTGGTCAACGTTGCTCAAGAAGTAGTTCGCTGTAATCAGATGTGTCTGGATGCTGATGGTAACCACTTGGAGCACCTCTTGTAATTGCAAAAGTCAAACATGACTTGTATTCATCTTTTGTTATCGGTATATATTGAGTATTGTAATTTTAATAGTTTTTTTTCCTTTCTTAAAATGGGTATACATTTTTTTGGCATCCCCCATATATAAAGAAGTCATACAACTCAACAAAAAAAAAAACACCAAACAATCAATTTAAAAAGTTGGCAGGGGACCTGAACAGACACTTCTCCCAAGACAAACAAATGGCCAAAAGATACACATGAAAAGATGTTCAACTTCACTAGCTATCAGAGAAATGCAAATCAAAACCACAATGAGATACCACCTCATTCCTGTTAGAACGGCTATTATCAATAAGATACGTGGTAACATGTGTTGGAGAGGTTGTGGAGAAAAGAAACTCTTATACACTGCAGGTGAGAATGTTAATTGATTGGTACAGCCACTATGGAAAACAGTATGGGGGTTCATCAAAAAATTAAGAATAGGGGCTGGTCGAGTGGCGCATTGGTTAAGAGTTGGCTTGGGATGCCAGCTCTGAGCAGCAGGGCGCTGGCTTGGATCCCACATGAGGGCCAGTGATGCTGCGCCCTCTACAGCTAAGATGGTGAACAACAGCTCAACCTGGAGCTGGAGCAGGTCTGCCATGAGTCGCCAGTGATGGCGTAGGCTGCAGCTCCTGCTGCAGTGGGTTGCTGTGAACCGCCATGTGCAGCTGTCCAATGGCCAGCGAGCGACTGCCTCACCTGGGAAGAGCGCAATGATAATACCAACATGGGCCAGTGAAGCGACGTCCTCCACAACTAGACTGAAGAACAAAAGGACAGCAACTTGTCTGTTCCCCTTCCCCAATTCCCCAATGCTGTTCTCCTCCTCCAATTTCTCAATAAAATCTTTAAAAATAAAAAAAGTTAAGAATAGAATTACCATATGACCCAGCAATCCCTCTTCTGGGTAGCTACACAAAAAATCTGAAAACATTTATCTGTAAAGATATATGTACCTTTGTGTCCATTACAGCATTATTCACAGTAGCCAAGACACAGAAACAACCAAAGTGATAGATGACTGGATAAGAAAATGTAGTACATCTGCACAATGGAATATTACTTGGCTATAAGAAAAGATGAAATTCTGCCATTTACGACAACATGGATGGATCTTTACATTATCATGCTAAGGGAAATAAGTCAGACAGGAAATGTCGAGAACCATATGATTTCACTCATATGTGGGATACAAAACTGAAACCAACAAATGAACAAGACAAACAAACAAAAACTCATAGTCACAAAAAACAATTGAGCGGTTACCAGACGGTAAGCGGGGAGGGAGGTTGTTAGAAGCGAGTAGAAGGGGTCAAATATGTGGTGATGGAAGGAGAACTGACTCTGGGTGGTGAGCACACAATGCAATATATAGATGATGTACAGTTGAAACCTATATAATTGTACTAACCAATGTCATCCCAATAAGTTTAATAAAAAAATATGAAAAAACAAAAAGCTCTATCTCAAAAAAACAAAAAAAGCCAAAACCCTTCTTATATGTTGTTTTCTAACAGCTCAAATTACTTCTCACTTTTTCTAGGCTGTGAAGGGTGGTTTCATTATTTTTTGATTGACCTGGTTAACAATTCATTGTTACCCACCCTTTTAAACCTTTACAAATATGCGTGTTTAATATTGTTCACATGGTCCCTCAGTGTCCCTCCTATCTTTGACCTATTAACCAGTTCTTCCAAAAATATCCAGACTTTTCCAATTCCTCTCTCCCCCAGATTTACTGTTGTTCCTATGTGTGAAATCTGAAATTAGAGCAACAGGATGACTAATGAAAATAAAGTGATTGACATAGTACAGCAGTGGCTTTGGAGATTTAAGGATGGCAAAGCAGACAGGCAAGGAAGCCACCAAACATCTTCGGTTTGGAACAGTGTTCAACCAATTCCTTGATAAAGGAATTCATTTATGACCTGGTAGCTCAATCATATTATAAAACTTTTAATTACATATAGGCTTAATTCCCTAGAAAAACATAACAGATTTTTCTATGTGATTCACTGGGAAATTAAGATTTCCTTTAAGTTATTGTGTCTGAATGATCATTTCAATTCCAGCAAACAATGCTCTGTGTGGGTAACCATATTTATCCATTATAACTTTCAAAGACCTAAGGAATCAGCGACTTTTCTTTATGCCATTACACGTACATGCTCACCATCTTCACTTCTCCAACACTACCAGCAAGATCATCTTTCTAATATCAGAATCTAATCAGGACATATCAATTCATTGTGCTTTCACTCACTCCCTGTTGACTACAAAATAAAGTCAAATATCCTCAGTATGGAACATAACACCTTCACAATCTAATTCCAATCACCTTGTCAGCCTTGTTTACAATAACTATCCCTGCCCTATTAACTATAAAACACTCTTGGTTCTAAAAGCAATAAATTTCTATTCATTTCCATGATTTATTTTGCCTTTTCATAACAACTCTTTTTATGTCACTTTTTCACTTCTGTCTGATGTTCATGTCTCTCACCCTACCCCTTCTGGGGATAAACATTTACCCATCCTTCAAAACCAGCTTGAATGTTGCCTCTTTTGTGAAGCCTTTATCACATTTAATGATTTCCCCAAGCAGACATAGTTGATATCTCTAGTGCACTTGTATATCGCCATCCTTACGCTTATTTTTGTACTTCCTGCATTATGTTAAAACAGTTTGTATACCGATATGATCACTAAAACATGAGTTTACTGAAGACTAGGATTACAGTTTATTAGTCACTGTATTCAGAGACTGGCACAGTGTGCAGGACAAATGATGCATCTGATTAATGATTGTCGAATTTATGGCATGCATGTTAGCATTGCAAAGGCTGCGCTTGCACAAGGTCTGTGTGAAAATCAATTATGTCATGTCTGTTATTATGAGGGCTGCCTTCGCACAAAACAGCTGTGGTTTGAGTGACAGTCAAGAAAAGATCATTCTATTAGTTCTTTTCTCTATCTTCCAGTTTCCTTTATCTGATATGACATTCAGCTTCTGATTTCTTAAAGGCCAATGTTTAAATTTTGTCACCCCTGTTTAGGCAATGAATGATTTAGGAAAATGCAATTAATCCCTCTGGGCCTCAGTTTCCTCCGCTAACTTGGAGGATGCTATTATATAAAGAAAAAGTTATCATAAACAACTGATAAACAGGAGACATTTATTAAATGTCAGATACCTTTCTGAAAGCCTCCGAAAAATCTCATTAACTTACCAGTATCCACAGAGTGCTCTCCATGTTACATTTCTTTGCTGCTCACCCATCCACACTCCTTACCCATCTAATATCCCATTCTCTCAACAAAATGGTTTTTTTAAGGTTTCAAGGAGCTAATCTGTCCTAATGGGGTAACTGAAAAATTTGTTTCTTCTACCACATAATATAATGCCTAAACCATGTCCAATGGGGAATATATTGTAAGAGACAAGATTCCCCCAACCCCCACCAAAAAAATCTTACCGTTAACATTTAATAAAGCAAATTTGGGGCAATGGGATTCTCATTTTATCTTAAATTATATTTAATACTTAACTGCTGGAATATCGTTTCTTAATAGAACCAGATGTGCAAATCCCTATCACCCTTTTACTTTATACTGTTCATTCTCAGTTTTCAATTATCCCTCAATCAAACTATCCATTACTATTGGGTTGCCAGAAAAGTCATGACGTATTTTTTCTATGATGTTTGTTGCAAAAATGCGTCATGACTTTTCTGACAACTCAATATTTCTAAAATTTTTTTAATTGGCTTCAGAGAAATCATTGTTTTGGTATTTTATGTGGTAGGAATGCCATTTACCTGTCTATGCCCCTTCTCTATTTTCCTTAGTAAAACAATCCTGAACCTCTTGTAGCAAACTATGGCTATATGCCTAAGCTGTAACCAATGAGATGTCAGTAACATTATTTCTTGGACTTCGGGAAGAATTATAAAGGGTGTTAACTCTCTTAGAAGGTACATCCCTGCTTTCATTCTCTTTTTTCTTCTTCTTGCCCCTTGAAACACCCATCTTGCACCATGATAGAGCCTTAAGGATGCCAAGCAATGCCAGCAGGCTGGAGGAAAAAGTAGATAGATATGCAAGATTTGTGATAATTGTGGACTTCCATATTAGCCTTCTACGGCTCACCTCAAGATTTCTATTATGTGAAAGAGAAATAAACATACTTGCAGTTACTGTTATTTTGAGATTTCTGTTAAATGCAGGTGAATATAAAAGGTCAGACAATTAAGTTTGCGAACTTGTTGCAACAATGTTGCTAACCTATTTTATATCAGAGGGATTATTCATTATGAATTTGTAACGACTGAACAAACAGCTAACCAAGTTTACTATTTGGAAGTGCTGAAAAGGCTGCATGAAAAAGTTAGACGAAAATCACCTGAACTTTTCACCAACAATTCATAGCTCTTGCATCACGACAATGCACCAGCTCACACAGCACTGTCTGTAAGGGAGTTTTAGCCAGTAAGCGAATAACTGTATTGGAACACCCTCCCTACTCACCTGATCTGGCCCCCAATGACTTCTTCCTTTACCCAAAGATAAAGGAAATATTGAAAGGAAGACATTTTGATGATATTCAGGACATCAAGGTTAATATGACGACAGTTCTGATGACCATTCCAGAAAAAAAGTTCCAAAATTGCTTTGAAGGGTGGACTAGGTGCTTGCATGGGTACATAGCTTCCCATGGGGAGTACTTCGAAGGTGACCATGGTGATATTCAGCAATGAGGTGTGTAGAACTTTTTTTAGGATGAGTTCACAAACTTAATTGTCTGCCATTCGTAATCCTAGTAGATTTCAAATAAGGTGTATAATGAAATTCATGTAGAAGGTTCAAATATTTTTACTGTTTATTTTAAAAAAAACTTATTCCTCACTAATTCTCTTGTACTAGAGAAAACTTCTTAGTGTATCCTCAAGAAATTTATTTTTCTGTGCAAACATGCATGAGACATGTTTACTTCAAAGCCAATGGACTTGGACAACTAGATCTGCTTAAAAATGAAACCAAATAAACAAATAGGTAATTAAAAACCTACCATCTATAAGCCCAAACTGAGGAGAGACCTACAGACAGTTAAACACAAGAAGAGTTTCTATTAGTTGTTTTCCTTAAGTGGAAATAATCTATCCATTATCCAGTCTTTTATAATTTTCTTCTTCTCTTCCCACTATCAAAATCGATGGTTCTGCTTTTTTTCTGTTTCCCTAATTTCAGATTTCTATATCATAAATCTTCTTGTATTGATACCTTATGCACCATTGTGTTCTAATTTCCAAACTACCTGCTGTAGTGTGAACATAAAACTTTTACTGTTTCACTTACCTGTCCCAAAGAAAATTTATCTCCTGTTAGAATAAATGACCTTCAGTTTCTATTGTGAATTTTAAAATAAGTATACATTCTTTCAGACTCTCTAGAGTAGCTTTCTTTGCCATACCTCTGTACAAAATTTATTCTGACTTTTCTTGGGGCCATTCCTTTCTCTCTTTGTTGAATAACATATTTATTTTTCTTCTCTAAAATATTCTTCTGAACTTTATAACCATGTATATGTTTATACATACAATTGTCTTATCATACAATATTTACTCAAATAGCTTCAGCCTCAAAAATGACAGATTTTTTGGATAGCAAAGTTTCAATATATCATGTCTGTTTTATTTGTCATCCATATTTCATCTCACCTCAATGTGCTCTGCATTGCCAGTAACGTATATAACCAGCCCTAGTCAAGGTACTGAGAGCAACATAGGAGTGTTACTGATATGGTCACGGCCCTCTAGGACCCTAGGATTTGGTTAAAGATATAAGGCGTATGCATGTGATGTGAGTGAATAATACCATAAGGCTTATGGGTAAATGTCAAAATGAATAGCATAGGCATTAAGGGTTCCTTTGATTTTTAGGATTTTAGCAGCATCTTACAGTTGCTTCTATCCAAATGCCTTAAAATGGTTGAAATCTGTGCATAAATTTTCTGCCCTATTGTCATCTATTCTGTATACAAACACCTCCAAGCGAGAGTGCCCCAGTGTTTCCCTGTGCAACCTATTTCATCTTTAGGCAATGTCAAGTGTTTGAAATCCCCATGTTAATCCAAAATTCATCTTCTTCAAGTGTCTACCTATTGATTTAAGTGAAGGCCATGCTCTGAACACTTACCAGGTCTGGAGTAAGAATATAAATGGAAGCCCATATATATCATATGTATAAATGTTATAAAAGCATAAATTAAGCTAACCAACCTTTGAATAAAATTATTCTTTTACAATCACAACTATACCATCAGAATGATATCATGAAAATATTTATTAAACTATGTTTTATATGAATGAAAATTGGAAAAATATCATGAAGACTTTTGAAATATGCCACATTTAGATCAGACTCCTCTTTAGATATTATCATACTTCTTTGGGTATAATGATAATCTACTGAGTCTGATAACCTATATAAATGACATACAGTCTCCAATGGCAAGCAGCCTTTCCAGTTCTATCCAAATCCTTATAACGATCTCCTCTGTATTTTCATTTCTCTCTTTCATTGTTTGTCCTATGTGTCCTCTTTAATCTTCTATATTTCCTATTGTATATTCCATTCGTAATAGACGTCTTCCTTGCCATTCTAGCCCTTACTCCAGTGCTACTGTCTTATTTCTCCAGCTTTTTTTGGTCATTTTTATTCCTCTCATTTCTTCTGCCCCTACTAAAGATAGGCCAAAGATCAGAGATAGAAATAGAGAAGATGTGGAGAAACTTAAAAAAGCATTTTAAGAGTTATTAACTATACAATTCTAAAGAAAATATTATTTTAACAAAATTTTAAATGAAACCTATATTACCCAATAGCAGATAAATGTTTGAGTATTTTTATCTTCAATACACTCCTTCCTGATTTTGTAACAGTAATTTACTTTTGAGGCCTTTTTTGTAATGCAGTGGGGCCTAATTGATAAACTATAGTAATAGAATTTATCTTATTCCATCTAATAAAGCATATAGATTATGAAGAACAATACTTTCATTGTATGAAATGCTTTTTTTTTTTTTTTTAAGATTTTATTGGGGAGTTAGGGGGAGGAGAACAGCGTTGGGAAATCAGAGAAGGGGAACAGACAGGTAGACAAATTGCAGTTTTTGTTCTTCAGTCTAGTTGTGGAGGACATCGCTTCACTGGCCCATGTTGGTATGATCATTGTGTTCTTGCCGGGTGAGGGCCATCAGTCACCGGTCAGTGGTCGGCTGCTCACAGTGGCTCCCAGCAGCTCACACTGGCTGCCAGCCACTCATGTAGCTCATGACAGCCCACTGCCTACGCAGTCGCCGGCGACTCACAGCAGCCCAGCTCCAGGTTGAGCTGTTGTTCACCATCTTAGCTGTAGAGGGCGAGCGTCACTAGACCTCAATGTGGGATCCGAACCGCAGCCCTGCTGCTCAGAGCTGGCGCTCCCAAGCGAGCTCTTAACCAGCTGAGCCACTCGGCCGGCCCGGTATGAAATGCTTTTGAAGTGTATGATTTTAAGTATCAAAGTACTTTAAATTTCTGAATATTTTATTACTAATTTTTCACTTTGTGATTTTTCTTTATAACAATCCTGAGTAATTTATAGATTTTTATTTAAGTTTGGTTGAACATTTTAAACACACTGAATATTTTTGTTATTTACCTAACAAAATAATCAAATTTCCTGGTCCCCTACAAATCATCCCTTCAAAGAATATAAGTTTGTTGCCCATGTTGGAGATAAGCATTACCCTTAGCTTAGATACCACTGTCAATTATTAAACTTTTATTATTGTGTCTGGAGAAAGATTAAAGGAAAAGCAGAAACATAGATGACAGTTTGGTTATCGCATCTGGAATAAATGAAAAACATGGCCTGAATCTATCAAGAAAGATTTGGTTAATGTGAGAAAATTACTGATGTCCTTTCACACATGCAAATTCAAACTATTTCGAAATTGAGGTATCAAACTTAATCAGACCACACATATTGTTTGGTTAATACTTAACAATACAAAATAATTACTGAGACTGGTAATATTATATTAGTCATGAACCTGTTCTACAAGTGATTATTAGAAAAGTAAGAAAATAACAGGGTCAGTTAGGCACAGACATTTGACATCAAACTATGCTGTGCAAAGGAGTGTTGGTGTGATACAAGAGCGGTCATTGTTATGAAATAAAACCCCAATAATTTCAACCAAGTAAATTATCCCACAGAAATAAAATTAATGTCCACTTTGTTCCAGGCACTGGTTAGTCAATTTCATATGCTTTGACCAAACTATTAGTCTGTAGAAACCACGATGAGCTGGACATTTTGTTCATTTTGTAAACTATTGAACTGAGATTCAGGGTTCTTCATGGACACAGAATTTGAACAGAAGTCCTCTGATTGCAAGCCCAGTACTCATATTCATTCTACATGATATAGAATTAGATCATGAATTTCAACTACTTCCAGAAGTTATGTTTTTATACATTGATCATGATTTTACACACACACACACACACACACACACACACACACACACACAATTTGGATAAAACAAAGTATTTTTTGTGTGATGCAATGAAGATAAACTAAGTTTATACTTAGTCTTCATTTTTAGAAACAAACTTCAACCAACTGAGGCACAAAAAAAATCTATTTAAAGAATATGCAGAAGAACATGGAAACATTAGAATGACTGATTAACTTCTTGAAGAAAATGGATTAACCAAGGAGATAAGGCTGATCAATGACCACAACCATTACCACCACCATAAGTAAATTCTCTTTATTTTTAATCACTTTTAGAGTTGATTTTGTTCCACATCCTTTCATATTTCACAGTATTGAGGAGAAAGTCTAATTGGTTAATCCTAAGTCACATGTTTATTTCACATATGGAAAAGAGTAAAGAAAGAAAGAGAATACATAATTAAAATATCTGAGAATGTTCGAATTCTGCCTTCTGTCAATACCGCACAATGGGGATTACTAGAAATAGATACGATATTAGAATACTGAGTAGCCAAGAGTATGACCTATGCCCACTACTGTCCATCTCAATGGATAGCCAGCACCCATTAACACACTTATTCTCCTAAAATGTTGCCACTGCTCAGGATGAAAATGTCCCTAATACAAAGAAAAATGAGTCTGTCCTCTCTTCAAAGAGAACCAAACCAAAATCCCCCCAGTTATCACATCTAGCTCCAAGTTTAAGATCTCTCAGTAATATTCATTCCTGTTATAGTTCCGTTGAGTTGTTTTATTATTTTGCAATTTATGGGCAAATTTGTATATTTAACCATCATATAATATAGTAGAGAGGGACAAAAAATGATAAAAATGGAAATACATGAAAAATTGGTGGAGTTACTGAATAGATTGTTTTCTGTTTTCCTAGAATTGGAGACTGAAGTCCATATATCCGAACAAAAAGTCTTAATTATTAGAGAACTTTGAGCTGTGAGGGCAGCCACTTCTCTACGGGACTTAGTATTTAAATAGAGTCATTGCTGCAGGTATAAGAAGAGTCCCTTTAATTTGCACCCCTCAGTTCCTAGAAATAAGTATTGTGGCTATGGTAAAAACAGTGCCTAGCATTTATCTCTAGTGAATTATATACAAACTTCTGAAGAACAGGGCACCATTTTTCCAACATGCCCACAAATAAGTATTATTTTCTTTTTTAGTACCTATATATTGCTCTTCTTCCTTTGACAGTTGTCTCACTTAGCAGAATGTATAGTGAAAGGGCATACATTTAAAAAATGATATTTCTAGTTTCCATTTTTTAGTCAAACTATGGACTTTATTCAGTTAATGTATTTCCCACTATAATGACCTTTTTCTGTTCTAGGATCCAATCCAAGACACAGCTTTGCATTTAGTCATCATATTTTCTTAGACTCGTGAAATATATGACAGTTTCTCATTCTTTTATTGTGGCTCGTGATCCTGATACTTTTAAACAGTACTGGTCAGGTATTTTGTGGAATTAATCTCAATTTCAGTGTATCTGATGTTATCCTATGATCAGAATGAGGTTATAGATTTTGGGGAGGAATACCACCATGGTGATATGTCATTATTGATCCATAATATCAGGGAGTAGGTGATGTCTATATATCTTATTACTGGTTATTTTAACACTCACCCTTTGGATAAGGTGATGTCTATCAGGTTTCTTCAATGTAAACTTACTATTTTTTCCCTTTTAATTAAGAAATATTTAGGGGGAGCTATTTCGAGGCTTTGCAAATATTCTGCTTCTCCTTAAACATCTACCCACTAATTTTAGCATTTATCGAAGAATCTTGCCTGAAGTAATTACTACTGTGTTGTTCTAATGGTGGTTTTCTATTTCCTTCATTGCTTCTACAATTGTTAATTGGAATTATTCTGTAAGAAAACATTGTCCTCTCACATTTATTCAATTATGTATATTAGTATGACCTGTGGCTATTTATATTATTCTCAAGGTTATAATTCCAAACTATATTTATTTTGTTGCTCAAATTGTTACAGCTGAGGTCATCAGGAACTCTCTTAGTTTGACTCCTCTGTCCTTTCAACATGATTTAACCCTTTTTTGTTTTATTTTTAAAAATTACTTCCTTACTATATAACACCACAATATTCTCTAGGATAAGCTCGTATTTTTTTTTTTTTTTTGGCCCCATCCTTGAAATCAACAACTCCAAAGATTACTTGTCCTTTTTCATTAGAGAATGTTATTTTAAAACCATGATCTGGGAGCCAAGCTGGCTCATTGGTAACGGGATGCCACTGCTTCGAGGCCTTCTCAGTGGACAGAACTAGAAAATGCCTAACAGCTTTGTCACCTAAAAAGTTCTCTCATGCTGTCTTCTTGAAATCAACTCCTTCCCTATTCTGGAGCCCTAGCAAGCACTGATCTGCTTTCCATCCCTGTGTCTTTTCCACAATGCCATATGAATACATGTAGACTTAGTTCTAGCCTTACATATTTAGAAAAATGTATTTACAGTTCATCCATGTTGTTGTTTGAATCAATAGTGTCTTCCTTTTCTATTGCTGAGTAGTAAACCACTGTATGGATCCACTATAGTTTGTTCATCCATTCTCTTGTCTAGGAACATCTAAATTGTTTTTCAGTTTCTGATAATCATGAATAAAGTGCTATAAAAATTCACATACAGGTTTTTGTGGCAACATTCGTTTTCATTTCAACTGGGAAAAAAAAAAACCCTAGGAGTGGGTTCCCTGGGCTACATAATAAATGTATGTTTAAATTTATGAGAAGCAGTCTTTTTTTTATAAAGGAGCTATCATTTGTCTTCCCCTAAAGCTTAATAATTTCAAACTAAAGTCTAAGAATTTTTGCACCTTCAATAATCGAACAATTTTTTTAAAAATCTGTATAAATGTGTATTTTGACTAGAAACTGAGTACAGGGGGTGAAAAAGCACTTTATGTTTATGTGCAATGATCATTAGCCCTTCTAAAACACAGAGTTAGCAACACTAAATATCTCCTTATGACTAAAACATTTTATTTTGGGGAAGGGTGATAAGATTTAAAAGTGCTTTAACTCAGAAAACAAGGATTAGCTAGCTTACACACTCGCTAAAAAGTATCAAAAAGGAAAAATACATTTAAAATAATTTTGTAAGACTATCAAATATGAAATTTATGGGTTCTTAACTGACATTAAGTTATTACAAAGACTGTTCCCTTTATTACAAACTTCTAAGCTATTTTAATAAAATGACTATACACCTCACTGTACTTCTATTTATCTGTGCATTAATACAAACCTGTTAAAACACCTTATTTAGTAAGTCTGAGAAAGTTTAGTCAAATAAGATCACTGAAACTATCAGAGAAGCTTTGAAATATTATTTGTAGATTTAATTGAAAGTTGATTTAGCCTCTTTCAGAATCTGACATTTAAATCATGAATATCTTTACCAATTTGAACTCTGAAAATATATAAATTTTAGCCAGTGCTGTGTCTAGTCAAACAGTACTGGTATTATATGAAAAAAAAATTGAAAATGTATTGTCAATTGAGCATTTCACAATTTCATGAACTAGGTAAATAGTGTTATATCTTTGCAGATTACTTCAAATTTCATCAGGCCTCGCTGAGAGCTTATCTGCCAAAACACATCAGCATTCATGTAAAATAAAAAGAGTAGGGGCCGGCCGAGTGGCGCGATGGTTAAGAACTCGCTTGGGATGCCAGAGGGCCCGGGTTCGGATCCCACATGAGGGCCAGTGACACTGCCCTCCACAGCTAAGATGCTGAACAACAGCTCAACCTGGAGCTGGGCTGCCGTGAGTCACTGGTGACTGCGTAGGCTGCAGCCCCTGTGGCAGTGGGTTGCCATGGGCTACCGTGTGTAGCCAGCAGCCAGCGTGAGCGGTCAGCAGCCGCAGTGAGCGGCCGTCCAGAAGCCGGTGACTGATCTGCCTCACCCAGGAAGAGCGCAATGATGGTGCCAATTTGGGCCAGTGAAGCAACGTCCTCCACAACTAGACTGAAGAACAAAACAACAGCAACTTGTCTGTTCCCCTTCCCCCAATTCCCCAGCGCTGTTCCCATTCCCCCAATTCCCCAATAAAAATCTTTATATAAAAAAAAAAAGAGTAGGGAAGTGATTTTTGCACACATGCTGCCCAGTGTTTGGCTTCCAGGTTCCCCTCTTTTATCTAAGTATTCTAGATATAATTCGTTGAAAAGCATGAGATAAGAGGTAGATAGAACAGAATACCTATTGAGATAATAAGAATATATTAATTTATAAAAAGTTTTTCAGCTGAATAACTGTTCTCACTGTGGTTATGCTATGTGTAGCATAGAAACTATACAACTATTTTTTCCTGTTTGCCCATTTGTGGAAAGAATTAGGCTCAGTAAACTGTAAAATATACATTAGTTTGCTTTAAATGCAAAGACTACACTTTTGCTTACTTCATTTTTGGCTCAACTGTAATATAACCAAAAAAGTCTCTGCTTTAATAATACTATGTGAAAAAGTTCACATATGTACATGGGTATATTCCTTCATTAAAATATTTCCTTAAATCTATCCAAATGTATATTTACAACTGAGACAACTGATCTTCAAAGCAAATGTCAAAAATGACAAAGTAAAATGTATTCCCTTTTGCAGCACTTTAGGTTTTCTGACGTTTTCCTTTAGGGCTTGAAGGACATCATTTAACGTTGCTTTCCATAGTCTGCAGGGTCCATCTGAAGTTCTCATTCTTCATCCTTTTGCTTCAACTAATGGAAATCACCAACTCTATCCTTGGTAGCCTGTTTTAGCATATCTGCTTAAATTCTGGATTCACTCTCCAAGTTCAGGCCTGGAATTAAATGGTGAAGACTGAAAGGCTCTGCTTTGAAGTTTTGAGGTTTCCATTGTGGTTTCCATGAGAATCTGGAACTACGTTTTGGGAGAGAGTCCACCAAGAGCAGGAGGCCTGAATCGCACTCCTCCAAGTGCCTGCGGCTCACCTTGGTGTGCTGGACTGGGCCCTGCAGGTCAGCCACCTCCTCTTGAAGCAGGACATGGCAGGAGGAGAAGCTCCAATGGTTGAAGGAAAGGATTGTGAGCTCCACCAATGCAAAGGAGGGCAGGCGGCCAGCCGCTGGTTGGCGGGGAAACCCAACATTGCCGAAACAAGCTGTGCCTATACAGAGGGTGCCAAAAAAAGAATACACATTTTAAGAAAGGAAAAAACAGTATTAAAATTACACTGATGGTAACCACTTTGAGCACCTCTTGTAATTGCAGAAGTCAAACATGCCTTTAATTCATCTTTTGTTATCGGTATATATTAATACAGTGTTTCCTTTCTTAAAATGTGTATACAGGGCCGGCCGAGTGGCGCGATGGTTAAGAACTTGCTTGGGATGCCAGAGGGCCCCGGTTCGGATCCCACATATGAGGGCCAGTGACACTGCCCTCCACAGCTAAGATGCTGAACAACAGCTCAACCTGGAGCTGGGCTGCCGTGAGTCGCCAGCGACGGCGTAGGCTGCACTCCCTGTGGCAGTGGGTTGCCATGGGCTACCGTATGTAGCCAGCAGCCAGCGTGAGCGGCCAGCAGCCGCAGTGAGCGGCCGTCCAGAAGCCGGCGACTGATCTGCCTCGCCAGAGAAGAGCGCAATGATGGTGCCAACTTGGGCCAGTGAAGCAACATCCTCCACAACTAGACTGAAGAACAAGACGACAGCAACTTGTCTGTTCCCCTTCCCCCAATTCCCCAGCACTGTTCCCATTCCCCCAATTCCCCCAATAAAAATCTTTAAAAAAAAAAAAAAAAAATGTGTATACATTTTTTTATCTATATAATGGTTTATGTCTTTTTGTTTCTACATGTCTCGAATAGTTTGATTCTATATATTTTGAATAACACAGTACAGGATATTTGTATCCTGTTGTGTTCCTAAGAGTGATGTTGTGGGAACTCCTGGCTGGGGAGCTCGGTGTGGGGCTGGAAGCCCTCCTTCTTCCAGGGGTCCTCTGCCACCAAAGTGTTCCTCCTGTTGTTCTACCACTATCTGTGGGTTTGTAGTCAGCCTGTTTCATGTCTCCGCCCCTCCTACTAGTCTTGATGTGGCCTCTTCTTTATATGCTTAGTTACAGGGATTCTGTTCAGCTAGTCTTCAGATGATTCTCAAGGATAACTGCTTTATAATTTATCTATAATTTTGATGTGATCCTGAGATGCAGTAGGCTTAACATTTGTGTACTCAGCCATCTTCCCTCATTAGCACTTGAGTCCGTTGAGTACTCCTTTCTTGAAACACCTCATTCATTTGACTTCTAATATACCACATTTTTCTTATTTTGCTCCTATATTATTGGCCCCTCTTTCTGAAACATATTCACCTGTTGTTTTGCACTATCTGAATAGGTTTTTGAAAATTCTGCCCTAGGTCAGCAGTTCTTCATCAAAACTCAATCTTTTGGTAATCTTACCCTGTATTTTTCCTTTAAATGTCATATATATACACACACACATTCCATACCTTTTTTGTGCGTTCTGAATTCTTCTATCATCCGAGGTCTGCCAATTAAGTTTGTGAACTTGCTGCAACGATGTTGCTAACCTTTTTTGATATCAAAGTGATTATTCATTATGAATTTGTACCAACTGGACAAACAGTTAACCAAGTTTACTATTTGGAAGTGCTGAAAAGGCTGCATGAAAAAGTTAGACGACCTAAACTTTTTGCCAACAATTCATGGCTATTGCACCACAACAATGCACCAGCTCAAAAGGCACTGTTTGTGAGGGAGTTTTTAGCCAGTAAACAAATAACTGTATTAGAACACCCTCCGTACTCACCTGATCTGGCCCCCAATGACTTCTTTCTTTACCCAAAGATAAAGGGAATATTAAAAGGAAGACATTTGATGACATTAGGACATCAAGGGTAATAGGACGACAGCTCTGATGGCTATTCCACAAAAAGAGTTCCCAAATTGCTTTCAAGGGTAGACGAGGCACTGGCATCGGTGCATAGCTTCCCAACGGGTGTACTTCAAAGGTGACTGTAGTGATATTCAGCAATGGGGTATGCAGCACTTTTTCTAGTACAAGTTTGTCAATTTAATTGTCAGACCTCGTATATTCTACTCACAAACTTCATTCAGGTAGCCAAAAAACATCTCAAACTTATGTTCAAGACAGAATTCTTGACACTTTTCTCAAGGAGAAAATTAGAGACAGACAATCTATCAGACAGTTGTATGGGTTTAGCCTTCAAAATATATTCTAAATTTATTTTCTTTTCAAAACTTCAGCTGTTAAAACCCTAGTGTAAGCCACTATCATATTTCACTTGGGTAGAACAATGGTACCCTACTCATATGTCTGCTTTGCTATTGTCCCTCAAGAGTCAACAAAATATCCAAAGTGGTCTTTTTTAAGATATATACCAGATTAATTTACAACCCTACTCAAAATCCTCTTGCCTGCCAATAATGCTTAGTCAAAATTCTAGTCTTTATAATAGAATACAAGGCTTCAGAGAGCTGGCTCCCACTTCTTCCTCTGAACTAATATCATTCCAATCTATTTTATAGTCATATAATTGTACTAAAACACACCAAGTCGGTACTTTCATCAGAGACATTACACTTGCTTTTCCCTCTGTTTAAGGAAAACGACAAAGAAAAGAAAACCAAGACATATGTATAGTTGACCAGAATTACTATATGATCTGTAGCAAGAGGAAGTTAGGTTAGCTATCCCAAAATAATACTGAGAATACAGCTCTCATCTCTTTCCTTCTAAACTTCTTTAGTGATTTCGCTTTAAATATTCTTCTTTTAAACAGCATGTAGCTGAATATCTTAGTGGTTTGTTTCAAACGTGGTTATATAGGAGGTGTGCTCAAAAAGTATGGTGAATGTTTAAATAAAAAAAATTATTACAGTAAAACACACATTGCCATTAATTCTCCTCAAAATACTACCCCTTGCTTTGAACACACATCTCATCTTTCTTGCTGCTTTCTGAAGCAGCTCTGGAAGTCCTCATTCATGAGTGTCTTTAGTTGCGCGTCATGGCTGCCTCGATGCCCTGAATCATTTTGACTTTGGAGAAGAGCCAGAAGTCACACAGTACCAGATCCAGTGAATAAGGTGGATGAGAACACACCATAATGTTTTTAATATTTGACAGAAATTGCCATATCCCAGAAGTGATGTGTGACACAGAGCACTGTCATGATGGAGGGTGATTATGGCACACTTCAAAACACACCTTCTCTCAACCATAGCTCACACCTAACTACACCGAACACGTTGAAACTTGTCACATGTTGTTACTAAAGTTTGATGCACCACTTCCCATATTTAAGATCCTTGCCTTTCCGTTGGATGGCACTCAGCAGGCAGCATTCACCATATTTGTTGTTCACACCTCCTACACTTGATGAGTGTTCTTGTTTTT
The DNA here is from genome assembly GCA_031876335.1 of Hipposideros larvatus. NCBI lineage: Eukaryota > Metazoa > Chordata > Mammalia > Chiroptera > Hipposideridae > Hipposideros > Hipposideros larvatus. The sequence continues at coordinate 90,906,672 of CM063105.1, read as the reverse complement.
CAATTGGTGAGTCTTTCCATTTCAAATGTATTGTGATTATTCATGAAACTGGAATCATTACTTACATTTTATTTTATTTTTAAGTGACAATAATTTATATACAGTAATAATGCAAAACTATGAATACAGTCAAATGAATTTTGACAATTGTATTTACTTACGTAACCACAACTCAAATAAAGATATCAAAAATGTTTATCATTGAATGTCACAAAAATGGCAGCATGAGTGTTTTTTGAAATCTCCCCTGGAAGTTACAACAAATTGAACATCTATAATTCAACAAAGGATAACCTAAGCAATACACAAGCATGTCTGAGAGATTCGCACATTGACTCTTCTGGACAAATCGGGTGAGCAGGGGAGGGGGGAAGGGGGAAGTGCAGAGAGGTGGGCTGCAGGACGCAGGATGCAGTCCAGAGCTCATTGTCGTTTCCAGAGAGAGAAGAATCCAGGCTGCAGGCACACTATGGCCAACAGTCCTGCCTGAGGGATCAACATATAACACCGCTGAACCCAGTGTTCAGGGCAGAGACCTGGGAGCAAAGACCAAATACAGAAAGGTGAGAACTGTGGTTTAATCCCTCACTGCCAGGCAGGAAGCAGAAAACAAAGATGTGAAGACTGGCTGTCTCCCCCTGACCCTCTCAGAGCTCGCCCCCACCCACCCACCTTCCCAGTGTTAGAAATAGGCTCCAGAAGAACCTGTAGCAGTGTCAGATTAAAAACAGAATATTTAGAGCCCTGAGAACTGGAGAGACAGCCCCACAGCTGCAAATGCATAACACAACTAATTACTGTGATAGGGAACTGTAGCAGTGAGACAGCTGTGGGCTAGAAGTTGCCATTGCTTGGAGACACAAACACACAAGCGACCTCTCACAGCCCGCCCTGCCCCCACCTTTCTGGGTGTATCCCTGAGGGGGCAACCAGAGCCCCTGAGACATACAGGCTCTGAACCCCAATGCAGCATTGCGGTTTCAGCAGCTCAAAACTCTATTGCCCCCTGAGACCCAGGCGACCTGCTCACAGAGGAGAAACCCACCTTCCAGGAAACTCCCCACAGTGTGAGAAGGTGGAACAGTGCAAAAGAAAATAAAATGCTACAGCATAAGAGAAAATAAAAGGCTGCAGTGAGAGAGAAAATAAAACATTCCAGCGAAACCTACTGGAAAACAAAAGAAAGATCTCTTCATATCAACCCGCTGCAGAACCCACTCCTATAGATCCCCAGGAAGAGAAATATAGTAAAACCTTGGATTGGGAGTAACATGGTTTGCAAGTGTTCTGCAAGATGAACAAACATTTCTAATACATTTTAAAGTGGTAAATGAGCGATGTCTTGCAATATGAGTAGTTTGTTTCCAGAACGAATTATACTCGTAAACAAAGGTATTACTGTAATAATTCATTAATTGCCATGAATAACCAAGGTAACAAGGTAGCTTAGAAAAAAAATGAAAAGTCTCCAGAAAATGAACTTAAAAACATGGACCTATGTGACTTAAATGACAGAGAATTCAAGACTGCAGTTCTGAAAAAACTCAATGATATGCCAGAAAACACAGATAGGCAGTTTAATGAACTCAGAAACAAAATCAATGAACAAAATTAATATTTCACCAAAGATATTAATTTTTTTTTTAAAAAAACAAATAGAAATTCTGGAGATGAAGAACACAATAAAAGAAATAGCTAGTTTAGGAAATAGAGCTGACCAGATGGAGGAAAGAATTAGTGATATTGAAGATAGTAATATGAAAATGACACAGATGGAAGAAAAGAAAGACTTGAAGGTTCAAAGAAATAAAAGAACTCTACAAGTATTTTCTGACTCCATCACAAACAGCAACATAAGACTAATGGTTGTACCAGTCAGAGAAGAGAGGAAGAAGGGAACAGAGAGTACGTATGTTCAAACAAATAGTTGACGAGAACGTCCCAAACCTAAAGAAAGATCCTCGAATCCAAGAAGCAAACATAACACCTAACTATCTCAATCCCAACAAGCCTTCTCCAAAGCACATTATATTGAAGCTATCAAAGTTAATGACAAAGAAAGAATTCTCAAGGCAACCAGGGGAAAGAAAGCAGTAATTTATAAGGGAAAGTCCATTAGATTATGATCAGATTTTTCAGCAGAAAACAGTATGGAGGTTCCTCAAAAGTTAAGAATAGAATTAGCATATGATCCAGCAATCCCTCTTCTGAGTATCTACCCCCAAAATCTGAAAATATTTATCTATAAAAATATATGTACCCCTATGTTCATTGCAGCATTATTTATAGCAGCCAAGATGGAAACAACAAAAGTTTCCTTTGCTAAATGATTGGATAAAAAAGATGTGGTATATATACACAATGCAATACTACTCTGCCATAAGAAAAGATGAAATACAGCCATTTGCAACAACATGGATGGATCTTGAGATTATTATGTTAAGTGAAATAAGTCAGACAGGAAAAGTTGAGAACCATACGATTTCACTCATATGTAGGATATAAAACTGAAACCAACAAAGGAACAAGACAAACAAAGAAACAAAACTCATAGATGCAGATTTTTTGTTTCTTCTTGAGTTAGCTTTGGAAGGTTGTATGCATCTAGGAAATTATCCATTTCTTCCAGATTGTCAAATTTGTTGGCATATAATTGCTCATAGTAATTTCTTAAGATGTTTTGTATTTCTGTGGAGTCTGTTGTTACTTCACCTCTTTCATTTCTGATTTTACTAATTTGAGTCCTCTCTCTTTTTCTTTTGATGAGTCTAGCTAGGGGCTTGTCAATTTGGTTTATCTTCTCAAAAAACCAGCTCTTGGTTTCATTGATCTTTTGTATTGTTTTCCTGGTCTCTATTTCATTTATTTCTGCTCTGTTCTTTATTATTTCCTTCCTTGTACTCCCTTTGGGCTTGTTTTGCTGTTCTTTCTCCAGGTCCTTTAGGTGTAAAGATAGTCTGTTGATATGAGATTGTTCTTCTTTCTTTAGATAGGCCTGCAATGCTATGAATTTTCCTCTTAGGACTGCTTTCGCTGTGTCCCATAGATTTTGGGTTGTGGTGTTTTCATTTTCGTTTGTCTCCACGTATCTTTTGATTTCCTCCTTGATCTCATCTTTGACCCACTCACTATTTAGGAGCATGTTATTTAGCCTCCATGCATTCATGAGCTTTCTGGGTTTCTTCTTATGATTGATTTCTAGTTTCATAGCATTGTGGTCAGAGAAAATGCTTGATATGATTTCAATCTTTTTAAACTTATTGAGACTTGTTTTGTGGCCTAACATGTGGTCTATCTTAGAAAATGATCCATGTGCACTTGAGAAGAATGTATATTCTGTAGCTTTGGGGTGAAATGCTCTGAAAATACAGATTAGGTCCAACTGGTCTAAAGTGTCATTTAAGGCCACTATTTCCATGTTGATTTTCTGTCTGGAGGATCTGTCCATTGGTGACAGCGGGGTGTTGATATATCTGATAAGGGATTAATATCCCAAATATATAAAATGCTCATGCAACTCAATACCAAAAAAAAACAAACAACCCAATTAAAAAATGGGCAGAGGATATGAAGAGACATTTCTCCAAAGAGGACATACAGATGGCCAACAGGCATATGAAAAAATGTTCAACATCACTTAGCATTAGGGAAATGCAAATTAAAACCACAATGAGATACCACCTTACCCCGGTCAGAATGGCTATCATCAATAAATCAACAAACAACAAATGCTGGCGAGGCTGTGGGGAAAAGGGAACCCTGGTGCACTGATGGTGGAACTGCAGACTGGTGCAGCCATTATGGAAATCAGTATGGAGGCACCTCAAAAATCTGAAAATGGAACTACCTTATGACCCAGCAATCCCACTCTTAGGTATTTATCCAAAAAATCCCAAGACATTAATCCAAAAAAATGTATGTACCCCTATGTTCATTGCGGCATTATTCACAATAGCTAAGACTTGGAAACAACCAAAATGCCCATCGGTAGATGACTGGATTAAGAAACTTTGGTACATTTACACAATGGAGTATTACTCAGCTATAAAGAAGAAGGAAATAGTACCCTTTGCAACAATATGGATGGAACTAGAGAACATTATGCTAAGTGAAATAAGTCAGTCAGAGAAAGACAAATATCATATGATCTCACTTATATGTGGATTCTAAGGAACTGAATGGATGGGAGAAGTGGATGGAGATAGTCTCACAGACACAGAGGAAGAACTGAGGGGTGTTAGTTGGGAGGGGGTGGGGATGAAGGAGAAGGGGAAGGGATGAGACAATACAAATTGGTAATTGCAATATGGCCTCAGGGATAGAACAAGACAGTCTAAGGAATATAATCAATAATGTTGTAAATATTTCTTAGGGGGCCAGATGGACTCATGTCCTGTTGGGGAGACCACTTCATAGTTGGTGTAGAGGCCTGACCACCGCACTGTATATCTGAAACTGATGTTGAATAATATTGTACGTCAATTATAATTATATATATAGTCACGGGACATGGAGTAGAGAGTGGGAATGGAATCAATGGAATTGTAATAGATAAGTATGATAGCAGGGGTGGGAGGGCAGTAGATGGGGGGAGGGGGGTTGTTACTTTGTGAGGGTGAAAAGGGTAACTATTGCATTGTTCTGTACACTTGAAACTAACAATAAAAAACAAAACAAAACTCATAGATGCAGTTTTAAATGCAGCATAGATGCAGATGGTTACCAGAGGGTAAGGGGGGAGAGGGGATAGTAAAAGAAGGTTAAGTGGGTGAAATATATGGTGATGGAAGGAGAAGTGACTCTGGGTGGTGAGCCCACAATGTGATGTATATTGATAGATGAAGTACTATAGAAATACACACTTGAAACCTATGTAATTTTACTAACCATTGTCACCCCAATAAATTTAAAAAATGTTTATCATCCCAGAAAATTTCTTTGTACCCTTTTCAGTCAATTCCCCTTCCCTGCTGCTGAGATAACATGTTCTTATTTTTGCTAAAATGCATCAGGCTTTTTTTTTTTGGGGGGGGGGGTGGAAGGTAAACTTTATATAATGAGAATCATGCTATGAGTAATTAGTCAAATTATTGAGAGGTATTATTAATATTATAATAATAAAACAATGAAATATTGGAGAAGCAAAGCAACTTGCAAAGATCAATATATGAAACGTCTGGCAAATTATTATCAGACTGTTGCCAGGAACCCTTAAAAATGCCACAGTAAAACAACACATGTTGTGATTTTGGAAAGTTGATAGAAATCCATATGCTATATTTTAAGAAAGTTATTCTAATTAACTAACAATCAAGAAAGTAATGCACTTTTTTCCTCTAAGAGAAAAGAAAGTTTTGGAGCATAGGACCACGTAAACCACAGGTAACAAGGAGAACCGTAACCTGATTTTTACAAGTACGTGTAGAACATTATAAATGAGCATATTTGACCTTCAAAATTAATGGGATGGGGGTAACCATGTCTGTTTACATAAGTATAGTCTGTTATTTGTTACATGTTACACATAACTTAAGAGAAAGAGGTTCCTTATATCCAGAAGCAATATTCCAAACAAAAAGCATAAGCATCCTTGATCAATTCAGTCCCATGTAATTATTTCTTATGATATTTGACCTTGGACTAGCAGTTTTATGAATCCATAAGCTTCTCCAGTAGAGTTCTGGAAACCCTTATTCAGTCCAGTGGTATGTCGCAGTTATTTAAAACATGCCAACAGAATCCTGTAACTCAAAGTAACTTGGGGAACTCTTGAGATTCTTGTTCAAACAGGTACATTTAAGCCTGGAATTCTAACCCAGCTTCAAAGAATATACTCAGAATCTTAAGATTCAAAATCTGTCCTTACCCTGCTTCAGTCGATTATCATCCTAAACACTGGCTCAGGAGTTAGACTCACCAATGGATCCTTGATCAAGCAGTCAGGTGCGAAAACAAAGGCTTCCAAAGTGCTCGCACTGGATCATGAACTTTCCAGCCTCTAGAACTGTAAGAAATACATTTCCATTTTTTAGAGTCACCAAGTGTATGGTATTTTACTATAGCAGCCCAATGGACTAAGAGACCATTTAATTTTATTAGATATTTCTGTATCAAATATTTTAATACTTATTTTCCCTATTTTCTCATGTCTACTGTTGCTATGCCATTTAGTTGTAAATAAGGGCCCTAGAATGTGAGCCAGAAGTATACTCTGTAATGATTCCAATTTGCAGTCCTTTTCCTACAGATATTCCTAGAAATCTGGTGAGAAAATTCTTCAAGTGGTTTATTTTCAAGAAACACTAAAGAGTTTTATGAGAAATGATTCATCTCAAAGACAGAGTCAAATCACCTAAGCCTAGAACAAAGCTAGGAGTTAAGCAATGATTTTGGATATACGTAGTAGAAATCTATGCCTTTATATTATCTGTCTATCTATCTATCTATCTATCTATCTATCTATCAATCATCTATCAATCTAATCTAATCTATCTTTGTTTTGGCCTAGCTCTTCTAGGGACATGTGTTGGGAACTTAAGTAATAAAGAGTAAAGAAATGTGATCTGCTTTGTGTAAGAAAAGGACTTTCTCCAACTTCACTCAGATGACTCAGAGCATATCATAGGTTAGAAAAACAAATGACTACACTATGATAGCATTGGTCTGAGAGGAACTGTATCTTCTTAAGCAGCTAACCTGGCAACGTGAGGTCTAACAACATATAAGGCAGAGTCCAACAAGGCGAAAATCAAAAGCAGCACCTCCCCAACCTCCCCAAGATATCAAGATGTGTACCTTTATTTGGGTGAAATATACATAACATGAGAATCATGTTGCTATAGTAAAGTTTAGAGGCTCACAGCAACAGTACCAGGAAAAAAAATAGGGAAAAGCTGGCATTTGGAAACCAATAGAACTTCATTTGGAAGCAGAAGTAAAATAACCCCTAATATTTTCCTGAATTATTCAGGAGAGAGTTGAGGGGCAAAAGAAATACAAAACATTTGTGGATGGAGAACAAGTAAAAGTAAAATATTGTTTGATGTGGCCCTACAGTTAAGATTTCCCTTTATTCATATTGTTGAACTTGTACATTTTTTAAATAACCCCATACCATTCTAAATTTCTCCTTTGAAGACATTTATGTGATTTCTAAATACTGCATGTTTCTAAAATTCAAATGCACTTTTTTCAGATGCCATTATCTTCGGCATACCATATATATTATCCGAATACACTAACAGTGGAGTGACACGTAGGATGGGGCAATACTTGTGCTGATGATAATTGTAAAAGCAGTCATATATCACTTGATAATTTAGATACATTTTGGTGACTCCATTGATGTCTTATGAACAGAAATAGCATGAAGGGAAGAGGTGTTTTTCTCTAACTTCTAACCAGAGAATTAGTTTACACCACTTCTTAGGCAAGTCCCTCCACTTCTGGTATACTAACAGACTAGGTTTTTTACTGCTTGCTTCACAGTGACTGTGAGACTTCTACTTTTCCCCTGGGTAACCCCTTTGTTTCCTCTTCCCAAATGCTCCAGTATCCTATAAAGAGGAGGATTAAGAGATGATATAGCTCTTGGATACAGCAGAAATTCCCCAGAAAAAGAAAAGGTTAGGGACCAGATCCACTTCTGGCTGTCTTATACCTTCTTGTCTTTGAGCAAAACTGAATTTTGAGTGGCACAGACAGGATCATGATCAGTGATCAGCCTTTAGACATAATCCTCTCAAAAGTGCTAAGGTTGTTTCAAAAAGCAAAGCAATGGGAAGAAATTAATTTCAAAGTGCCTTGCAACTTTCTCATGAAACCAATCCTTTTTCTCAGGGGTTTTCACTGGTTTCTTTGTATCTTTCTGCTTTTCTCCCCATCCAGTTCCACAGCTGTTTCTTGGTACAAATACATTATTTACAATAATAGGGATACCAGCTGGAGAGTAAAACCATCAATTATGCAAATAATTTTAGAAAGATGCAAAGCTGCTGTCTTTATATTAATTGGTCATACCCATCTATAGTAGAATATGAGGTGTGATTGAAAAACACAGTTGAACGTTTACATAAAAACATTTATTGCCGTAAAAGACACATTTCCATTAATCACCCTCAAAATACTCCCCCTCACTTCAAACACAGTTATCCCATCGTTCTTGCCACTTTCTGAAGCAGTTCTGGAAGTCCCCTTTCCTGAGTGTCTTTACTTCATCCTTCATCATGACAACACTCCGTGTCACACATCACTTCTGGTACAGCAATTTCTATCAAATAGAAACATTATGGTGTGTCCTCATCCACCTTATTCACCAGATCTGGCGCTGTGCAACTTCTGGCTCTTCCCCAAAGTCAAAATGACCATGAAAGAAAAATGTTTTGAATCCATTCAGGACATCGAGACAGCCATGACAGTGCAACTAAAGACACTCACAAAAAAGGACTTCCAGAACTGCTTCATAAAGTGGCAAGAACGATGGGATAAGTGTGTTCAAAGCAAGGGTGAGTATTTTGAGGAGGATTAATGACAGTGTGTCTTTCATTATAATAATTTTTTTTAATTTAAACATTCACCATAGTTTTTTATCACACCTCATGTAATCTTTAAGGCGAAGTATATGGAGAGGTTGACATAAGAACATCCAAATCTGTAGAGAATTTTTATATGTATTTGATCCAAAAAGAGGATACATCTGGAAGCAAAATCTCAACAGACTGAGATAAAAGCTTTGGAGAACAAGAGTTTGCCGGCTTCTTTTATGCAATTGAAATTAAGGAAGGAATGTAAGGAAGATTTCATGAAGTTGGGAGAAAGCAAAGCAGGGATTGGATTACAGGATAGTTAACAAGGTTATATACTCTCTTGAGGGTGGTTAGAGGCTTATTTCAAAAATGTGTTAACCTAGATGCACAGAAATAATGGACAGGGCTTGCTTTAGGCAAAGATAACCTTTTATTAAAGAAGTTATATGCCTGAGGAGTGACTACCAACCATGACCTGCCTAGTTAGGAATTTATGATCAGATCACCCTGTGAGGTTACTTTCCATAGAAACCTATTTTTCATCCACAGATACAAGTTTTACTTGCCTACATATTGCACAAGAAACGAATTATTTTACATACATGTCTCTAAATCAAATAGACTCTACAAAGTCAAAATACAGTGATGATATGTATGTAACTTCAAAATCAAATTATTCACACTTTGTGCTTCCATTTCATTTTTTACATTAAATAGCTCATAATGCATTTTTTAATGTCCATTTTTAAGGTTGGTTTAATTTAGCTTTAAAACTACTATTTTGAGAAAGATTGCATATTAGAGTCCAACTGCATTGCATTTAAAACAGATTATATACATAATAAACTGAATCAGATATTACAGAATGGGTCAAAAGAACAATTTGGCATTTGTGAGTGTGCAATTATGTCTGTGTGTTCACAGATAAAAGCTATTAGTCTATTCTCTGATCCATAAAATATTTGTTCATTTTTATAATGTAATAGATGGGCCTAGACAGAAGCAACTGGAATTAACTCCTATGCGGTGAAAGAAAATAACAGAAGTCAGCACTGCATTGTGTAGCTGGTTTGATAGCCAATTGTTGATGTAAATATATATAGCTGTTATAAAACAAATTCCTAAGGGAAGCTGAAGTGAGAGGAACCTCTAAGGATTTGGATGAAGATATTCAGACCAAAACCAAACATTGGGTTGTCATAAAAGTCATGACATATTTTTCTACATTTTTTTGTTGCAAAAATGTGTCATGACTTTTCTGACAACCCAATATTTTCCCCCATAATTTTATAAAGTACGTGAATGATGCTAACATTATTTTCATTGGCCACAACTGGCTTTTCATGTTGTAAATAACTGGTGCTCTGTCAGTATGTAAGCAGCACAAACAAACACAAAAAAGCTTAAAGGATGATAAAATCTGCAAGGTAGTTGAAATAGAAAACAAGTTTAGAGGCTATACTTAAGCTGAGTCTTCCTTTAGAAACCATCGATAATCTCGTTCTATTTTTTCCACAGCCCAATGAAAGACTCCTGACTCAAATGTCACTCCCATCTTGTTTTCTATTTCCAAATACATTTTGACTTCCCTTCGTTTCTTGATCTTGTACCAGCAATTTTTACACTGATTTATTCAATAATAGCAAGCACTTTCCTGGGGAAGTAGAGTAGCACTAGGGTAAATAAATTCAATGTAAGAGATCATCTATGTAGAATTAGAGCTAAAAACTGATCTGATTTAAAGAATGATATCTTTCAAATTTATGTACCTTCTAAATTTTAAATGAGTTGATCATATATATATAATTGTATAAATATATAATACATATTATATATAATTCTAAAAACATATGTAATTCTATATGTAATTCTCCCTATATAATTATATAAAATTATGTATGTATATACTTCTAATGGACTTGCTTAATAGTTCCCTTATGTAATTACTAATGATTCTATGACTGTTACTATATATACATATTTTTTTCCACCAATAACAAATCTGACATGCCTTCTTGTGAAATTCGCAATGAGCTTAAAAATTAAACGTTGCTATTATTATTTTAATATGGAGGGTTTTTCTCACAGTGTGTTTATTGCATACTTAGACAATATTTTTTCCCAAGAAGTCAGAATAAACTAGGTCAAGAACAATGGCATAATGTGCACTTACGTGAGAAATAATAGATTAAAGCAAAACTGTGAGTTTAAAACTGTGCTAAGCCTATCATTGCCCATTTGCTGAAGCTTCCAGTGATTTAGGAGTTTAGAGAATCCTATTTTGATATCAAAGAAGTGAAATTGCACCTTGAATAGATAAGAGATTGTCCTATATATAAATATATATTCTCCAAACAATCTTTTTTTTCCCTTCCTTTCCAATGTTTTTTGAACCACTTACAAACCAATCTACTGAAAGAATTGCTTTATCCTGGAGAACTGTTTGAAAAATTTTGGATGTAAAAAATTGTAATATGTTGCAAATGAGTTTCCACAAATACTACTTCTTTTTCACTAATATATAGTCTCCAAATAATACAGAATATTATTATTTATTTCCACAAAATTCACTTTTTCTTTTTTTATTGAGGTATAATTGACATACATCATTGTATTAGTTTTAGGTATACCACATGATTTCGTACTTACATATTGTGAAATTATTATATTGGGTTGTCAGAAAAGTCATGATGCATGTTGGCAACAGATGACACTAGTTCACTTTTGGAAGTACTAGAGTCATTCGCATCTATGTTATTGCTATGTCATTTGACAGCTGACAGTTCTAGCTTCATTCTAAAAAAAATGGAGCGATTTGGTTGAGTTTTGGAGATTTTACAATAAGTTGAAGATGGAAGACCAAACTGTGCATTTTCACCATATTTTACTGTTTTACTTCCATAAAGGGAAGAACGTGCATCAAGCTTGTGAAAAGTTGCATAAAGTTTACAGTGACAATGCTCTACAAGAACGTCAGTGCCAACGATAGTTCACGAAATTCCGTACTGGTGATTTTTTTTTTTTTTTTTTTTTTTTTTTTTATAATTATTTTCCCCATTTTATAAGTGTGTATTTATTCTATTGCTTTAGGAGCCTTTTATTCTTTTTTTTTTTTTTTTTTTTTTTTTTTTTTTTTTTTTTTAAGATTTTTATTGGGGGAATTGGGGGAAAGGGAACAGTGCTGGGGAATTGGGGGAAGGGGAACAGACAAGTTGCTGTCGTCTTGTTCTTCAATCTAGTTGTGGAGGATGTTGCTTCACTGGCCCAAGTTGGCACCATCATTGCGCTCTTCTCTGGCGAGGCAGATCAGTCGCCGGCTTCTGGACGGCCGCTCACTGCGGCTGCTGGCCGCTCACGCTGGCTGCTGGCTACATACGGTAGCCCATGGCAACCCACTGCCACAGGGACTGCAGCCTACGCCGTCGCCGGTGACTCATGGCAGCCCAGCTCCAGGTTGAGCTGTTGTTCAGCATCTTAGCTGCAGAGGGCAGTGTCACTGGCCCTCATATGTGGGATCCGAACCGGGGCCCTCTGGCGTCCCAAGCGAGTTCTTAACCATCGCGCCACTCGGCCGGCCCCGTACTGGTGATTTTGATCTCAACGACGCTCCTCGGTCAGGGAGGCCCATTAAGATTGATGATGACAAAACAAAGGCATTGAATGAGTCAAACCCACGTTACACGACACGAGAGATTGCAGAAACATTGAACATCCATCATTCAAGCATTTACGACCACCTGAAGAAGCTGGGATACGTAAGCAAGCTAGATATTTGGGTTCCGCATAAACTCAACAAAGTTCATTTGACAGCATGTATAAACATTTGCAATATGCTCATTAAACATGAGGAAAACGATCCTTTTTTGAAGTGACTGATCACTGGTGATGAGAAGTGGATTGTTTACAACAATGTGGTGTGCAAACGGTATTGGTCCCGTCGTGATGATTCACCTCAAACGACATCGAAAGCAGACATTCATCAGAGGAAGGTTATGCTTTCAGTGTGGTGGGATTTTAAAGGTGTCATGTTTTTTGAGCTCCTACCAAGGAGCCAAACAATCAATTCGAATGTGTACTGTCAGCAATTGGACAGTTTGAATGAATCCATCATCCAAAAACATCCAGAGCTTGTTAATTGTAAAGGAGTTGTGTTCCATTGCGACAATGCGAGACCACTGACAAGTTTGATCACCCATCAAAAATTATTGGAGCTTGGATGGGATGTGTTGCCACACCCACCATACTCGCCTGGCCTTGTGTCATCAGATTTCCACTTGTTTCACTGTCTTCAAAACTCCTTGCATGGTGTAATGTTCATATCAGATGAGGCTATAAATCAGCACCTTGTTCAGTTTTTCACAAATAAAGACAGGTCCTTCAATGAACAAGGAATTATGAAACTCACTGAGAGATGGCAAAAGGTTATTGAACAAAACGGGCAATATATCATTGATTGATCTTTGTTCTTTATATAAATAAATGACCTTTGAAAAACATAGACAAAATACGTCATGTCTTTTCTGACAACCCAATAGATTATACATCCATTTTTAAATTTTGACCACTAATTGGCAATCACCACTATACTCCAAAATAATAATATACTTCTAAATTATTAGGACAATTCTCTGGTTTACATCATCTCCACAATTACTTGGAAGAATCTCTCTATCACTTCCTTTTTTCTCTAAATAGCCTGCCATTTTGAATATTCAAATGTCTAAATAGAAACATGGGAATGGAGTGAAAATAAAATGTTTCCTAATACTTTCGCTTAAAGGAATAGAATTAATGCTGGGACTATTTATTTTAACATGGGAGAGATCTGGCCCATATTATACTACTACATTCAAGATATTAAGAATTTTGGAAAGTATATAAAACCCTCCCTTCTATCAAAAGAATGGATACACTTGAAAGACAAAGGAGAAACTGAAGACCAGATTCTATTTTTATTAGAAACTATAAATCCAGAGGTAACATTTTGTCTTATAAAAATAACTTATTTGTTTTATTTCTTTTAATATTTTCATATCTGTTAACACGCCACCTTTACATCATTATAGTGAAGCAGTCTAACAATGTTTCTATTTTACAGATAAATTAAAAATCCAAATAAAATAGAGTTTTTCAAAGGCATGCAAGGTTTAATTGGATAACTAAAATTAAAATCTTCTCACTCATTGATGTCTTTTATAGGACGACAAAGTTTCTCTATTTCAGATTAGTTACTGTGGAGGGTATGGTGAATACACACAAAGCCTCAAGTCCAGCATCCTTGTACTACATCTGCCTAGACTGTTTAGACTGGTAAAGCTAAAAACTGTATTTCTCAATGTCCTTTGCAACTAAAACTGTAGATGCAAATTAAGTTTCATGAATTAAAAATTTGAAAAGTGAATAAGTCGTATATCAGCTGCTTTGAATGTTGTTTCTCACAAGTAAGGCTAATTGATTCCCAATCTCCCAGATAATGGCAGACATAGTAGTCTTTTCGCAAACCAGTGTTGGAGTCATTAATAGAGGACGAGCATAGAACTTACTCCTATTAACTTTCTATAAATATTGAGAGAAAGCACCATTCATTCTGTATTAAATCCTATTTTCATGTGTTGCTTAAAATAGTTGTAATGGCATATGTTTCCTACAATGAAACCCTGACTTTAAAATCTGTTAAGCACAAAAAATATAATTTGAATGTTTCAATATTTTCTGTTTTCTTTCCACATGTTTAGTTTTGTGAATGTTGAAGAAAAAGAAACAATTCAATAAAAATTTTAGGCAACATTTGCTATCTTCAATCAGACAGACTGGGACAAAAATTAAAATCCCCAAAATTATATAAAATATAATATCTGAAATAAAAATCACTTGATTGGCTCTGGAGTAGAACAAATATAACAGAAGAAAGAATGTCAACTAAAAGACAGATTAATCTAAAGTATCCAATATGATGAAAATACAGCAAGATAAATTGAAAAAAATCAAAGAACATGTTTCAGGGTACTATGGCACAAGAGCAAAAATTCTAACTATTTTTTAACACCATAATAATAGGAGGGGAAAAAAATTGGGCAAAGAAATACTTGAAGAAAGGATGGTTGCAAGTTTTCCAAATTTGATAAAGGATATTTTATAGATTTATGAAATTCAGCAAACAAGTAGGGTAATGCAAAAGAAACCATGCCTATGTATGTCATAAACAAATGAAGAAAAAGACAAATTTTGGGAGAGAACAAGAGAAAAAATAACCAATTACATACAAGGGGAAATTTAAATGAACGACTGCTAACATCTCATTTCCTCCCCACCCACCCCCAAAAAAAATGGAGGCCAGAAGAAATTAGACAAGAACTATTAAAATACTGGACAAAAATACAACCCTGAATATGACATTAAGTGAAAAATACTTTTTTAAAAAAATATAGTAGGATATACATAAAATTTACTATTCTAATCATGTTACATATTCATTTCAGTGGCATTAAGAACATTCACATTGTTGTGCAACCATTACCATCATCCATCTTCAGAACTTGTATATCTTCCCAAACTGAAACTGTACCCAATGAACAATAACTCTATTTCTCCATCCTTCCAGCCCCTAAACACCACCATTCTACTTTCTATCTCTATGAATTTGCCTATTCTAGGTACTTCATAGAAGTAGAATTATACAATATTTGTCCTTTTCTGACTGGCTTATTTCACTTAGCTTGGTGTCTTAAACGTTTATCCACGTTGTAACATTGGATCAGAATTTCATTCATTATTAAGGCTGAATACTATTTCATTATATGTGTATATCACATTTTGTTTATCTATTCATCCACAGATAAGTACTTGGGTTGCTTCCACCTTTTGGCTATTGTAAATAGTTCTGTTATGAACATGGGTGTACAAATGTCTATTTTAGTCCTAGCTTTCAATTCTTGTGGCCTTATACTCAGAAGTGGATTTGCTGGATTATATGATAATTTTATGTTTACCTTTTTGAGGAACTGTCATACTGTCTTCCACAGTGCATCATTTTCATTCCCACCATTAATTTACTAGGATTTCAATTTTTTTACTTCTTTGCCAACACTTGTTATTTTGTGTGATTTCGATAGTAGCCATCCCAATTAGTATAAAGTGGTATCTTATTGTTGCTTTTATTTGCATTTCCTTGATGATTAATGATGTTGAATATCGTTTTATGTGCTTATTGGCTATGAATATATCTATTTTGGAGAAACAGTCCTTAACTCAGTTTTAAAATCAAATTGTTTATTTTTGTTGTTGAGTTGTGGGAGATTTTTACATACCCTGGGTGTTAATCAATTATCAGATATATGATTTGCAAATACTTCTTCCATTCCATTGATGGCCTTTTCACTCAGTTAATAGAATCTTTTAATGCACAAAAGTTTTGTTTAATTTTGATGAAATACAATGTATTTATATTTTCCTTTTGTAACCTGTGATTTTAGTGCCATATCCAAGAAATCATTCCCAAATCCAGTTATATAAAGTTTTTGCCCTGTGTTTTCTTGTGAGAGTTTTATAATTTTAGCTCTTGTGTTTAGGTCTTTGATGCACTTTTACTTAATTTTAACATATGATATAGTGTAAGTTAAGAATTCAATTACCTTCTTTTGCTTGTTGATATTAAGTTTCCCAGCAACACTTGTTGAAAAGACTGTCCTTACTGCATTGAAGGTCTTGGCACCCTTGTTGAAAATCATTTGACCACAAATGGGAGAGGTTGTTTCTGAGCTCTCTATTTTTATTATCGTAGCTTTGTAGTAAGCTTTGAAATTAGGAAGTGTGAGTCCTCCAAATTTGTTCTTTTTCAAGACTGTTTTGGGTGCCTCAGGTCCTTTACGATGTCATATGGGTCTTAGGATGGATTTTTCTATTTTTGCAAAAAACATCATTGGGATTTTGATAAGGATTGTATTGGACAATTAGATTGCTTTAGGTAGTATTGACATCTTAACAATATTAAGTCTTCCAATCCATGAACGTGGGATGACTTTTCACTTATTTGTGTTTTCTTTAATTTCTTTCAGCAGTATTTTGTAGTGTACAATTCTTTCAACTCTTAATGAAGTTATTCCAAAGTAGTTTACTGTTTTTATACTATTATAAATAAAATGATTTTCTTAATTTTATTTTTATATTTGTTATTAGTGTATAGAAGAAATGCAACTGATTTGTGCATTTTGATTTTGTATTTGGCATCACTGCTGACTTTTTTATTAATTCTAAGAGTTCTAACAGCAGCCTTAACTATAAAAATAGTCTTTGCAGATAGAATTAAAGATCTCAAGATTAGATCATCCTGGGTCAACTGGATGGGCCCTAAATCCAACATCCAGTGTCCTTATAAGAGACAGAAAGGAAGAAGACACAAATGTATAGAGGAGAAGACCATGTGAAGATTGATGTTAAGATGTAAGAATATTGGAGCTTTGCTTCCATAAGCCAAGGAACCTCTAAATCTGCCAGAAGCTGGAAGAGGCAAGGAAAGATTCCTCTGTAGGGGGGAAATAGCAATTTTTCCATTGCATTTCTAAGTTCTTGGCTCGTGTGCCTGTTACCAAAGAAGACTAACAAAAGAAAACTTGATAAACAGAAATTTATTAACATGTATTCTTCATTTATACATAGGAGATACCCAGAGAAGAAATGAATAACTTTTACAGGTAGCTTAGAATTCAGGCTTAAATGCTGCCTTCACCTAAAGACAAAAGAAGAGTGTGGGGAAAGCCAGTTTAGGCATTATTAGGAAAAACACAGTAAACAAAAGTAAAGTTTGTTATGCATATTTTAGTTCTTTGAACACCTGTATCTATTGTAGGAATTAATATGTTACACGTTTGTACTTCCCTATCTGTAAGTACCATAGAGGATTATCTTATTTGGGGAAGAGCTGCAGATAAAGGAGTGCTAGTAGGACAACCCTTTACCCCCTGCCATTGCCACCAATGAGTATGTCAGGATTTAGTATGAGTGCCTCTAACTTCTGATGTCTAAAACTTTCAATATATAAATGATGTCATGGAAATTTAGAATCCACTGCCTCAATAGCTCTGACTGTGGTGTTATACACTTCCGTCAGCAGGGGAATCTGATAAACGTTGAAAAAATTCAAGGGTCTACTTGCCTAGTAAGGTTTCTTGGGACTCTGTGAATGGATTTATAACACTCAGTCCCTACAACATTCAAGAAAAAACTGCTTTCTCTTCACCTCCTCTCCCCTTGTACCAAAAGAAAGCCTAGCATGTTATTAGACTTTTTGGAAATCACAGGCTATATCTGTCAGGGATTTCCAGAGAAACATAACCAGTGGTGTTGGGATAACTGGATACCCACATGTGAAAGAATGAAGTTGGACGTTTAACTTACACCATATACACAAGTTAACAACAACAAAAAAGGAGCAAAAACTTCCTAAGAGCTAAAACTATAAAATTCTTAGAATAAACATAGGGGTAATCAAATCAGGTCCATATAGTCCAATAGGTGAGTTATTTCTTATATCTATAAATTTATGGGTGCCTCCTCCCCTTCTTGCTTTTGTTCTTTCCCTTTTTCTTTTGTAGAGCAATAACAAAATCTGAATTTTTGTGATCACAGTATCTTAGTGCCATTAGATAATCCCCCGTCATATATATTTCCAGTAAATTTATATCCTAGATGAAAGATCAGATGCAGAGGTAGCTTTGGTACTCAAGATTCCATTTTTAGTCATGCATGAGATGCATGAAATCTGGCTGCTTTTTTGTTGGGGGAAGAATTATCATCCATTGACAATTAATGTCCAAATCCATCAATTATTTCATAGTTACAAAATTCTATCAAAATTCTATCATCAATAAATATGAATTTATCCCAGTTTTTCTACTGAAACTGATTTTCAGATGTTAAACTATCAAATAAATTTTCATTGCTTTGTGAAACTCATGACTTTGGGATCTTTATGGTTATTTAGATATGTAATTAGTTTGGGGTTTTGGGGGGGGTTGGTTTTTTTTGGTAATCTGTTCTTATACCACTAAAAAAGAACAGTGTTTAATATCCATTCACTTGTGAACATTCCCCAGTCCCTTCCTCCAGAGAAAGCAATGACATGATATCCTTTGTTCAATATATCAAAACGTATGTTTCTTTATGAGTATTTAGCTTAGGTGAAAGTTCAGAAAGATTCAAATCAAACAGTAACAGGGGTTAATCTTCTGGGGAAGATGCAATATTATTGAATGTTGTTCAAAGGGGATTTTAATGTTATGAACAATGTTTTGTTTCATCTTTTAAAAGAATGATAAATATATGTATTACTGACATACATAAATTAATACAGAGCCCTATGTCCTTGCCATTGTGGCCTTCTTTATGTTCCATAAAAGACCAATCATCTTTCTCTTTCAAGACATTTGCAATAATTTGCTTGTTGCTTCATCTTTCTGGAATTCGCTTCACCTTAATATTTTGGTTTCCAGCTCATTCTCATCATTCATATTTCAGCATGAATTTATTCTCTGCAAAGAGGCCTTCCTTGATACATGAGGGGTGATGAAAAATTACAGTGAATGTTTACATAAACAAATTACAGTTAAAGAAACATTGCCATTAACCCCCTCAACATACTCCCCCTTGTTTCAAACACACTTATCCCATCGTTCTTGCCACTTTCTGAAGCAGTTCTGGAAGCCCTCTTTCCTGAGTGTCTACTTCATCCTCCATCATGAGAATGCTCTGTGTCACACATCGCTTCTGGTACAGCAATTTCCGTCAAATAAAAACATTACGGTGTGTCCTCATCCACCTTATTCACAGGATCTGGCACCTTGCAGCTTCTGGCTCTTCCCCAAAGTCAAAATGACAATGAAAGAAAAATGTTTTGAATCTATTCAGGACATCGAGGCAGCCACGGCAGTGCAACTAAAGACACTCATGAAAGAGGACTTCCAGAACTGCTTCATAAAGTGGCAAGAACGATGGAATAAGTGTGTTTGAAGCGAGGGGGAGTATTTTGAGGGGGATTAATATCATCTGTCTTTCACTGTAATACTTTTTTTTTTAATTTAAACATTCACTGTAGCCTTTGCTCACACCTCATAACAATCTACATAGTATTTCCTCACATTTCCAAACAAGTATTTCCTTGAAGACCTATTTTCAATTCTTTAGTGGAATTGCTGGGTAATTGATGGGTAACATGACAATTCTCATATTGTGTTCCAAAATGACCATCTTACATTTTCATCCACGCTGTATAAATATTTCAATTTTTTATATGCTTGCCAATAACTGTACACTGAAGAAAAGGAAATAATCAGAAGTTTCAGGAACTACTGTACATTGACTCTGAACTGGCACTAATTTCAGGATATCCAAAATGTCACTGTGGAATACCAGTTAGAGTAGGGGCTTATGGAAGTTAGGTGATCAATGGAGTTCTAGCTCCATGCTAATGGCTCCCATGGTTATGCAGGCTGAGCACAGGGCAAATAAGACAGTTGAATGAGGAATCACCACCCTTGCATCTTTCACCACCCCTTTCATCTTTCCTTGATGGTGGCACTAATCTCTGCACTCCTTCCAGGAATGTGGTGTTGTTTTTTATTTACTGTTTGCCTAGGTAGAAGTAGTTTTACTGGCTTCCACTCAGCATTTCCCACTGCAATAACACTCACTAAATAGGTCAGGGAACTTATGTGGAGATTCTGCCAGGTGCTAAGTATGTATATTCCAATTATGCATAGTGGAACTGGGGAAATAACCCAGGATGGGTTTGGGGACCCACTGTGAGATGGATCTAAGCTAAAACACCATTAGCCACCTGACCGCCATAAGTCCCACCAGAAGCAGTTTTCTTTTAGTTGGAAAACTTGGTAATATACTTTTACTGCCCTACTAGGAAGTATACCAACTTTTAAACCCTATGTCATAATTTACAATAGTTTACAGGGATCATGATTATTTTTTCCATTTGAAAGCTATCATATTACTCCCTTACATTGATGGCATTATGCTTATTGGACCTACTGAGTGAGAAGTAGTAACTACTCTATATTTATTGGTAAAACATTTGCATGTCAGAGGCTAGGAAATATTAAAATTCAGGGGCCTTCTAACTCAGTAAAATATCTAGGGGTCCAGTGGTTTGTGGCACATTGAGATATCTCTTTTAAGATAAATGGGGAATTGTTGCATCTCCCACTCTTGCAACTAAGAAAGAGACACAATGCCAAGTAAGCCTTTTTGGATTTTCAAGGTAACATAGTCCACATTTGAGTGTGTTACTTCTGCCCATTTGCCTAGTGACCCAAAAGACTGCTAGTTTTGAGTGTGACCAAGAATAAAATAAGGCTGTGGAACAGGTCCAGGCTGCTATGTAAGCTGCTCAGCCACTTGGGCCATATAATCCAGTAAAACCAATGGTGTTTGAGGGTCAGGGGCAAAGAAAGGTGCTATTTGAAGCTTTGGCGTGAATTGCAGTGCAGGCTTTTAGGATTGGAAGGGTTTCTGCCAACATCTGCAGATAACTACTCTCCTCTTGAGATACAGCTCTTGGCCTGCTACTGGGTTTTAGTAGAGACTAAACACTTGACCAGGGGCCATCAAGTTACCTCAGCTGCCATGATGCACTGGTTATCTGATGCACCAAGCCATAAAGCTTCACATGCACAACAGCACTCTACTATCAAATGGAAAGGGTGTACATAGGATAGGGCCCAAGTCGTCCCTGAGGGCACAAATAAGTTACATAAATAAGGGGCCCACATGCGCACGGTCCCTACTCCTACTACATGACCTTTTCCCTGCACTTACAGCCTCATGGTTGTTCACTATGGTCAGTTAGCAGAGGAAGAGAAGACTTAGGCCTAGTTTACAGGTTGTCCTGCATGATATACAAGCACCAGCCAGAAGTGGACAGCTGTTGCACTATAGCCCTCCTCTGGCACATGCATGAAGAATAGTGGTGAAGGAAAATCATGTCATTGGAGAGATATTTGGGAAGTGTACCTGGTTGTATACTCTGCTTAGAAGGAGAAATGGCCAAATGTGCAAATATACTGAGTCACGATCTATGGTCAGTGGCTCATATAAATGGTCAGGTACTTGGAAGGAACATAATTGGAAAATTGGTAAAAACAAATAAATTTAGGAAAGAATTATGTGGATATAACTTACAAAATGGGCAGAGATGTTCAGATATCTGTGTCTCCTGTGAATGCCCACTAAAGAGTGACCTCCGCAGAGGAGGATTTTAATAATCAAGGGGATAGGCTAACCCATTCTGTGGATACCAGTTAGACTCCTCCCCCCAACAACTCCTCTCATTAACCACTGGGCTCATAAACAATGTGGCCATGGTGGCAGGGATGAAAGTTAATGCCTGTGCTCAGTAACATGGACTTCCACTCAGCAAGGCTGAACTGACTACAGCCACCAATAAATACCCACTCTGCCAGCAGCAGAGACTAACACTAAGCCTCCATATGAGGTCATTCTCTGGAGTGATCAGCCAGCTACTTTAGTTTGATTACAATTGGACTGCTTTCATCATGAAAGGGCTGCATTGCATTCTTACTGGAATAGACACTTACTCTGGATATGGATTTGCCTTTCCCGTATGCAATACTTCTGGCAAAAGTACTGTCCATGGACTTATAGAATGCCTTATCCACCCAACATGGCATTTCATACAGTATTGCTTTTGATCAAGGAGTTCATAGCAAAAGAAGTGCAGTAATAGGCCTATGATCATGAAATTCACAGGTCTTACGGTGTTCCGCAGTATCCTGAAACAGCTGGCTTTTAGAATGGTCTTCTGAAAACACAGTTACAGAGCCAGCTAGGTGACAATACCTTGTGGGACGGATACAAGCTTCTACAGAAGGCTGCATATGCTCTGAATCAGTAGCCAACATATGGTGCTGTTTCTCCAATAGTCAGGATTCACAGGTCCAGAAATCAAGGGGTGAAAATGGGAAGGGCACCATTCACTATTACCCTTAGTGACCCACTAGCAACATTTTTGCTTCCTGTTCCCATGATTTTATGCTCTACTTGCCTAGCGGTCTTTGTTCCAGAGGAAGTAATGCTTCTACCAGGAGATACAATGATTCCACTGAACTGGAAGTTAATAATGCCACCCAGCCACTTAGGGCTCCTCATGTCTCTGAATCAACAGGCAAAGAAGAGAGTTACTGTGTACATTGGGACTACTGATCCCCACTACTAAGGGGAAACTGGACTCTTACTCCACAATGTAGGTAAGGCAGAGTATGTCTGGAATATAGGAGATCCCTTAGGGCCTGTCCTAGTATTAAAGTGTCCTGTAATTAAGGTCAAAGGAAAACTACAACAACCCAATCCAGGAAGGACTATGAATTGCCTAGACCCTTCAAGAATGAAAGCTAGGGTCACTCCACCAGATAAAGAACCACAAGCAGCTGAGGTACTTGCTGAAGGCAAATGGAATTCAGAATGGGTATTAGAAAAATATAGTTATAAATACCAGTTACAACTATGTGACCAGATACAGAAATGAGTCTGTCATGAGTATTTCCTCCTTATTTTATTGTGAACATTTGTGTGTATACGTGCATATATAGTAATTTTTGTTTTCTTTCCTCTTATTCCCTTATCATGACACATAAGATGTATTTCTTTATATTAGCATTAAGTATTGTTAATACTACACCATAGTATTTAAGGTATGGTATATCAGGAGAAGAGTGAACATCATTCAAGGACTTACCTTGTCTTCTCAGGAAGAGATTAGTATATTTTTAGTTGTATGCAAGGTAGCGGTATCATGTTAAGCAGAATTATGACCTTGTTATTGTCTTTATTTGAAGATCAAGTATGGTTTAAGGGGATGCATATGGGTGTCAATGTGACAAAGGGTGAACTTGTGATAGCTAAATGTATGTGTCAGCTTGACTGAGCTAATGGATGTCCAGATAGACATTAAAAAAATATATTTCTGTGGGTATCTGTGAGGATTTTTCAGGAAGAAGTTAGCATTTGAATTGGTAGACTGAGTAAAGAAGATTACCCTCACCAATACAGAAAGGTATCATCCAATCCCTCCAGGGCCTGGCCAGTACAAAAAGGGCAGAAGCAGCACAAATTTATTCTCAACCTGAGCTGAGACATCCCACTTCTCCTGCCATCAAACACGTATCTAACGTCCTGATTTGGGGGCCTTCAGACTCAGGCTGGGTCTCCTCTAGATCTCAGGCTTTGGGGATTGGACTCGAAGTACAACAGAGGCCTTTCTGGGCCTTTCGTTTGCAGATGGCAGATAGTGGGACTTCTCAGTCTCCATAATCACATAAGCCAATCCTTCATAATATTATAAATCTCTTTCTATATGTTTTTATTGCTTTATATCTATCTATCTATCTATCTATCTATCTATCTATCTATCTCCCATTAGTTCTGGAGAGCCCTAACTAATATAGTAGCTTTTCATTAGTTTTCTCTACTAGTCCTTTTCTTCTGGACTAATGGCTCAATTTTGATGCCACGATTTGACTTCTAGTCTTTCTCCAGGCCCTAGATTGACACTTTGGTTCTAGGATTTCTCATCATTCATCTCTGTAGTGCCATCAGGATACGCTTTACCTTAGATGAGAGACACTCAACTCTCACATCCCTTCTGAGCCTCATGGGCTCACATGTATCAGGAAAATTTTTATCTTCAACCAACCCAATAGCAGATGGGAATTAGAAGTGTTCTGAAGATATGATCAAAACAAAAGTACATTGATAAGAGTCAAAAAGGTATTCAAAGAATATAGGTATCCCTACTGTTTGATGATTGGAAACTGACAAACTAAAGAGAAATCTGTTAGTAGAAATAAAATATTAACCTAAGTTAGCCAAAAAGGACCAGGCAAATGATGTAAAGACAACTAAAAGTTTGTAAACCAACCTAATAAAATGTAACCATCACTCATATATTATTTCTATATCAGACTGCTAGATTTAGTAAACAAAAATACAAGATGCCCAGTAGTGAAACTGAAATTTCAGAGACACAAGACATTTTTATTTAGTATGAGTATGTCTCAATGCATATATCATTCTATTTGGTGCATACCTATATGAGAAAATGTTCATTGTTTACCAGAAATTCAAATTTTACTGAGTGCCTTCTATTTTATTTGGCAATCCCATCATCACACTGTTCTAATTTGGGGAGCAGCACATAGTTAGAATCTTATCTGTGATGAGGCAAAAATTATGAACTTATGTGTATTCACAGTCTTAGCATTTCCCCTGCCAACTAAAACCAATTTTACAGTTTGCCATTTCAGTTATTCCCTCCTCCCACTCACTGCAGAGGGTTCTCTTTGGTTGCTAGGTTGCCAAGCTCTGTGGGCATTGTGATGTAGACTTCCAAGAACTTTGAAAGAGGTATAAATGAGCAGGTAAAGGGCAGAAGGAAAGGAGGAGAGCAGACTGGGCCAGTGAATCACATCTGTTGGAGAAATCTGTACCACTGAGAAGGGAGACAAAGGGTAAGTTGAAAGTATAAAAGGAAAATATAAAGGAGTTTAACAAGTACTTCTTAGTCTATGTATCCTTTTTATAGTATTTAAATATCGTTTTGAAATTCATTTTGGTTGCTATTATTTTTTGACAGAGGTGTTACTCTGAGACTTGTTTTGGGTCAGGCCTTCAGTATGTTCACATATGATTCTGTGAATATATCTCAAAGGGAGAAAAGTGCCTCATTTTATTTGTCACTAGACTTTTTGAGTGACAAAATATTTCAAAGTAACTAACAAGTTTGGGGAGGCAGAGAAATTAAGGTCCCTCAGATGAAAGAGTTGGGGCATAGTGAGGAGTTTCCTGACACTCATAAGTAAATGGGGCTCAGAGGCATATGTTAATTGAGAAACTTTCATCCAGCATAATGTGCAAGTGTACCGTGAAGTTTGTCAGAAGGGAAAGATGAGACCCTCTATTCATGTAAAGAAGTTTTGACTGAGCTAATGACCATTAATGTAACTTGGTATGCACTTTTTAAACTTTTGGTAGAAGGAAAAAACATTCTTACCAGAGCATACAAGCATTGGAGGCCACAGCTTTTTAATAGAATATGAACAAACTTCTGTGAATTAGGAGGCTAGTTGAATTATGATTTAAAAAGGTTCAAAATAGAGTGGTTCATGTCACATATATTTAAAATGTCAACAGGCCTTGTATATAAAACTCTGAATCAGAAGAGGAAGTATTTGAAAACACCAACTCGAGTATTTAGTTTTTGTTCTCTATCACTTTTAACAAAATTGGCCTTTAGAAATATATAACTGTAATACTGTACCCAATACTGTACAAGGACCCAAAGACCAATCCAAAATGTGTCTTATTATAAGAATTTTAAACATTATAGTTTTAAGAGATATCAGGCACATTTACATTTATCTTGGTGAAATATAATAATTTTGTTTTTTTGTCTAATAAAGAGTGAAATATATATATATATATTTTATATATATATATTATTGTGTACACATGTACACAATAATATAATATATATATATATATTTGGCTGAGTTATTAGAAAATGATAAAGAATATATTATGTATATTATATACAATATATACACAATAATATAAAATATATATACATATTTGGCTGAGTTATTAGAAAATGATAAAGAATATATTATGTATATTATATACAATATATACACAATAATATAATATATATATATATTTGGCTGAGTTATTAAAAAATGATAAAGAATATATTATGTATATTATATACAATATATACACAATATAAAATATGTATATATATATTTGGCTGAGTTATTAGAAAATGATAAAGAATATATTATGTATATTATATACAATATATACACAATATAAAATATATATATTTTTATATATATTATATATATATATTATTGTGTACACATGTACACAATAATATAAAAAATATATATATATATTTGGCTGAGTTTTTAGAAAATGATAAAGAATATATTATGTATATTATATACAATATATACACAATAATATAAAAAAAATATATATATATATATTTGGCTGAGTTATTAGAAAATGATAGAGTAAGAAAGAAGACATATGACTCTGGGCTATTTCCAAACATAAATGCGGGCATTAATAGATAAATATCAGGCAGTTGAATAGAGTACTAAGTGTGCTCCTATATAATATATATTATATATATAACATATATGAGAGATAATATATTATATATATATTATCTTTCATATGTATAATATATATATTATATGTATATGGGTATATATATTTATTGAAAGCAACATTTCACTATTATCTAATAGCATTAATATCTGTGATAAATATGAGTATATGCACTGGATATATCATATAAAATGCCAGTGCAGAATGTGGAAGGGAACAATGAATTTTAGTGAGCCTGGGATGTGAAAATGGAAGACCCTACTAAAGGGTAAAGCAAAATAGGTCATTTACTTAGAGATAGAAGGTACAGGAGCTGACTCGTCTGCAACTTTCTTTATAAAAATTAATTGATTTGTTTTCAGTGTGCATCTGACAAGACCTAGATGACCACCAGGAACTTCAGTTCCCACCAAATAATTGAATCTCAGCCTTACTCGAAGCAAACAGACTATCCTCAATCTTAGTAAGTTCAATTTAGTTATTGTAGGCATTCTCTAAAATGTAGACTCTGTTCATTGTCTTACCTTTATTATAACTCTGCTGATGCTAAAACATCTTGGTAGTACAGTTTCATTAACTGACAATCTCAAAGACATCAAACTCAGTTAAGCTCAGTAAAGACCTACTTCTTAAAATTTTTGGAGTGTATGAGACACTGAAGAAGAGAGTTAAAAAAAAGAAGAAAACTAGAGGGTCAAGAAATAATTCTTGAGGAATGCCTACATTTAAATGTTAGGAAGAGTAAAAGAAAAAAAAGGGAAAAAAGACAAATTTGATAAGGATAAAAGAAGGAGAAAGGTATCAAACTATTATGTATTAACAGAAGTCAAGAAATAATGTAATACCACTAGAGTGGAATATACCAAATAAAATCTCATTGTAATCACTGCCTTTGGTAAATAATGAATGAGAGAGAGAGAGAGAGAGAGAGAGAGAGAGAGAGAGAGAGAGAGAGAGAGAAAGAAACAAAGAAACAAAGAAACAAAGGAACAAAGGAACTGAGATGAAAATAGTCACACTTGAATTAATATCAAATTTGGGGGAAAATGCTTAAAGCTTAAATTGTAAGTTAAATGTGAGTATGAAATAACAAGATCAGCAGTTTTAGAACAGAAAAAGCATGTTGAGTAAATAGAGGAAAGAAAGTTAAACAGAGGTGGAAGAGTCAGATTACGGAGGGTCTCTGAAGACTGCAGTATGAGACAAAGGCCTATGCTATTTCTTTAAATCTAGCTGACCTATTCATAAATTCTGACTAGGGTAGCTCATAAAGCTAGTCATAAACAATGGAAGCCATGTTTCTTACTTTCTCAAATTCCTCCAGATTTGTTTTGAGCCCACTTGCAATTTGCCCACTATCGCCCACTATTGCCTTCAGTAAAAAAACTCCCCTATACATCTTCCTACTCTGAAGAAATCTTTCAACTCATTTTGTCCCAAGTTCCCTCATAGAAAGGAATGGGAAATACATAAGGCAGAGTACTAGTATTTGCTAAAGGTGTTTGAGTAGATAGGTGACATGAAGAAAGAAACAGGTAAGAGGAAAAAGGTGAACTGAGAGTTTGGAATCAGGGAAATCAGCTACTGTCAGCATCAAAACAAGTATGATGTGATTACCAGCTTAATTATTGCTGAGGCAATGTGAATGAAAAGAAAATAGTGACTTTGAAAGAAATTTTAATAAAATGACTCAGAGTTTGGACTTCACTATTCAGCTTCCTACTCTCTTATCTGTTCTGCCTTCCCCTCCCACGCAATTTATAATTGCTGCTTTTTACATACATATTGTTAAGAAAGAACAGATAAAAGAGTAAATAATGCAATTTTTAAATTAGTTTAAGACATACAAAACAATAACAAAAAAATTGCATTGCCAAAAAACAAAGGATCCATGGAAAATATAGGTACAATTAGATATGACATGTTCAGCTTCTAAGTTTCGTCTGTGCTCCTTTCAACACAAACATATATCTTTTTCCTCATGTTTTTGATTTTGAGAAATTATAAAAATGTAAAAATTTGAATACATTAATATAACAAGTATATTCCTGTCACTCATTAAAAAAAATAAATAAATAAAAAATAAACAAAGGAAAAATTCCAAGCAAAGAATAGTTTGTTCTTACAAATTTGACCATTTTATTTTCACATAGGTTTAAATTGTCTCTTAAATGTATATATTCATAAAAAACTGCAACCTACTTTAGTGTCATTTTAAAATCCCAGATCAGAAATTTAGATCTATCTTATTAAATGAAAATTCCTTTTAAATCACCATCCAAAAGGAAATAATTGCACTTCCTATTGGGAACTATGTTTTCTAGTGCATAGAGTACATTCCTACATTAGCCAGATGAAAGTTTATGTTATTCCAAGTTTATATATAAGTTCCAGATTAGGTAATGAGAACACTTATTTAATAGGAGTTATATTTGCCCTAAGTTTTGATTTTTTATTACTTTATTTTGTAGGTCTGTGACTGTAATATTAAAGGTGTGAGAAATGTATATATACTTAAAGTGTGCAAAACCAGGAACAACACATCCACAGTTGTTTACTTAAATCTTATGACTCCAAGCATTTCTCAATTTAACAAATGTTTGTCTTTTTTCACATAAATAGAACCCAAGATGACTTCTCCTACTGAAGAAGGAAGTGATACAGTTGATGATGCTCTCGAAAGTTCAGAGGATGAGGCTCCAAATGACTCTAGTGCAGATGTAGAGCCTTCACTTGCTGAATCTAATATGAACTCTCAGGTAGAAAGCACCCCAATGAATAGGATGCTAGACATACCAACCTCTCAGGAGCACACTGCTTCTCAACAAGCAGAAAATAATGAGCTTGAAGTAGAGAAGAACCAAAGAGATCCTCAAGAAGATTTAAAAGAAGAAGAGTCCCTTCTAATTCAGATTCCCATTCCTAGAAAGTGGGTCTTTTTCAAGTCAGGATTAGGGAGAATTCCCCAGCTGAATACATCCCTAGTGAAAATTGATGGAAAGAAGCCCTTAGATACATTCTGCTCAGGAAACATGAGAAAAATAAGTAATTTGTGTTATACCACCATAAATTACAAAATTCCTTTCCAGTTATCAATTTCATGGAGAAGGCCGTTCATTAGCAGGCATGTGATGAGAAGCATGACTCTTCGCCTGCTATGCAGGAGACATTTCTCTCAGGCTGCAGGTCATCAAAATACCAAATGGGTAAAGCAACAATACGCAGCATTTCTTTCTAATGCAAATATCCACCCTTGTGAGCAAAGGGCCATAGTATTTCAAAGACCTCTAAGGGTGTACTATTACCTTCCTCTCCCTGAGAGAATAACATTAAAAAGAATGCACCAATCAACTGATACTAAAGGGGAAAAAAATCTCCGCGCTTTTGTGAGGTCTGTGCACTTTCCCTCACGGGCCCGTTTTGAAAATGCATCTAATAGTAAAGCTTTTGAGGATCATTTGACATCACACCACATCACAAATACTGGTGATGGTTGGAAGTACCTATGTCCCATTTGTGGGAGAAGTTTCAACAATTTAGCTGAATTGAAATTCCATTCTTGCAACACTTTTGGGAATTAAGCTCGACTGGGGTGAATTCATTTTAAAATTTATTTCCTGAAATTCATAATTTGGCTACCAAATTGAGAAAAAACTGCATGAGCATAAATTTTAGTAATGTTAGAGGGATTTGCAGAGGAACATAAAATACTAGTATACATCAGAAAGAAACACCTTTAAAAAGAGAAGAAAACTCATAAGGAAACATCTGTTTATACTGTGCTATTTCAAACAGAGTACCGAAATCTCAGGAATGTGATATGTATTGAGTCAGCAATTGAACAAGAAAATGTCTGTACTTTCTGAACATCAATTTCTGAAGCTAGAAATATTGTTAATATTATCAGACTCCAAGTTTACAGGTTCCTGACAATGACAGCAAACATACATTGGCGGGCTAGACAAAGTTCTACCAGGTGTTTGTAGAGACTCTGCTAAATTTAATATCTGAAATTTTCTCCATAAATTCAATAAAAATAAATTTAAAGGCATAAAAAGATTCATTGTATGCTTAAAACTAGATTAAAATACATCCTGTGCCTAGGGGAAAAAAAAGGTTCAAGTATTGTAAATATGTTATGTTTAGATAACAACTTTGGTGATTTAAATGAAAACTTAAACTCAAAATAATGTGATAGAAGTGAAGTAACTTGAGATAGAAGTGAACAAATATTAAACTGGCAGCATACAACTGTAATATTTTATTTTCTTGGATAGTGTGGAGGCTAAAAAATATTAATACTTTTCCTCCCACTTTTTAAGTTCTTCTAGCTGGGCTAATAATCACATTAACAGATACAGACTAACAGGAGAAAATCAAATTTTAGTACATGTACATGGGTAGTTCACATAGGCATGACAATTTCAAAAACAGGCAACCCTGGGGATATGTGACATTTTTGGACAAAGGAGAAAAGGGGAGGGAGATGGGGTCCTAGATTTCAGAAGTGAAAATGGGTGATTTATAGATAGTTCAGGAAGAGCTGAACATACATGGCAGTAAAATTTTTGCTGGGCAACTCAGAAACAATGGGACACAGGGGTGGGGTTATCTAGCTATCAGGCCCCTCCCTGAAGCCCTTTGGTTTGCCCTACAATTCAAATTAGGCTATTTGGGCTAAGGCAAACGTCCTAAGATTTCCTTCCTGAAGTAGATTTTTCCCTCTGAATCTCTTGGGCCAGAAAAGGGGGGAGACCCAAAGTGTCTTTCAGAGTCTTTTGTTTCTTAATAAGAAACTTAAAATAAATATTCCAAACGGAAGCTTCCGGGTGGCAAAACTTTAGACTGCTTCAACAGCTACCATTACCGCCCAAATTTTACTGCACCCCATATACATGTGCATAAATGCCCACACATGTTTAAGGAGTTCCCTATCTTGCTACTTGCAGCTCAGATTTCTGTGCCTCTTCTTTCCTTTGATCTGCATAGTCATAAAGATTAAAGCCAGACTTCACAGCTCCACCTCTAAGTCAACTTACATTAATTGGTCAGGGATCATGTGTCAAGCACTATGCTAGAATCACTGCATGTGTTCATCTTCACAATCTTACATGTACACATTTTTATGGTAAAATTAAATGCATAGACACAGTTTCCATGAAATTGAATTACTCTCTGGTCACACATTTAGTAAGCATGTGCTGTTGTTATATATAGCAAGGTAATACAACCAGAAATTAATTCAATGGGAAGTTTGTTGTGCATTACGCCTTATTTAATAAGTATGCATGGGTAAAACAGCATATAGAATTTATTTAATCCATAGGTATATTCCATAAGTTCTATACTCTCATGAAACAGAGGCTACTTAGGCTATATCTAAGAAAGGTGAAGTTTTTTCATCTGGAGGTAAATTTGCTATTTCCAGATACAATTACTCAGTGTCAGCAATAAATCAGAGTGGATAAACTGATTTAGACAATTCAAGCAACTAAATAAAATGTTTCTCCATTTTAAAAAAAATACATGCTATTTAAATTATCTCATGAAAGCAAATGAGATATGAAATACATAGAAACAGGGCCCTGTTGGGAACGCCACAAAAGAGGCCTTGCCGTGTCCCTGGCCTCGCCTCTTCCTGCCCTAGAACTTAACAGTTGATCAACCCCCTCCTTGAGGTTTGAGCTTGGAATGTCCTCTGTCCCAGTTCCTGAGTTTGGAATACCCCTGTCCCGGTTTCCTGCTTTAGATAATTACACTGAAACTTATGCTTGCTTACTGATCACAATACCCCTTGCTTACGATCACAATCTCTACAGCCTGGCATTCTTTCCAGGTTACTGTCATCAATGCTCATGGGTTGGTGACCACACTGGAGAGCCACATCGGCAGAGGGGAGGCTCCATGCAGAACCCTGGAACTATCACGTAGCCTCTGGAAGAATGCCCAGATTTTCCCTTAACTATCCCAGGCTGGTCTGAGAATGTTAAGGCAGATTTTGGAGGTGTTAACCCGCCGCCTTCTCAGACCACCAGTGCTCTGATAATGAATCCTTATTCTATGACCCAGTGCAGGCAGCACAAGCCCCGGAGTCATTTGGCCTTCAGTTTCAACATGTTTCCAAAAATATAAGCCATGAAGCATATATCAATAAAAATAAAATTATTTTGCTCTTCATTTTTCCTGAGGATAAAGTAAAAATGGCAATTAGGGGCCGGGTGAGTAGCACGTTGGTTAAGAGAGGGCTTGGGACGCCAGCTCTGAGCAGCAGGGCCCCAGTTTGGATCCCACATGAGGCCCAGTGACACTGCCCTCTACAGCTAAGATGGTGAACAACAGCTCGACCTGGTGCTGGGCTGTCATGAGTCACCAGCCACGGCGTAGGCTGTAGCCCTGCTGCAGTGGGCTGCCGTGAGCTATGTGAGTGACTGGCAGCCAGCGTGAGCTGCCAAGAGCCACCGTGAGCGGCCCTCCCAAGGCCGGCGACTGATCTGCCTCACCCGGGAAGAGCGTAATGATGGTGCCAACTTGGGCCAGTGAAGCGACGTCCTCCACAACTAGACTGAAGAACAAAACGACAGCAACTTGTGTTTCCCTTCCCCGATTCCCCAACACATTTCCCCTCCCCCAATTCCCCAATTAAGTCTTTAAAAAAAATGGCAATTAGATTTAAAAAGTTGTTTTTTTCACTGTCATATTACCATACACAGAATGCACATTTTAGCTGGCAAATCTCCACAAAATTTGAAAACATGATTTGAATGTAGAACAAAGTAGTTAAACTAAATATTATTCACATTTTTGTCATAAACACAAAGGTATTGATTGAGCTAAAATTTTAGAAATGACAAATGAAAATCAGAATTAAGTCATAATAGTGATCGGGTAGGTAGATAGAAATGAGCAGGAGATAAGCAGGAGAAGGAGAGACGTAGCCCCTGTTAGAAAGCCCCTTGCTGCAGCTCCTACTTGGGTCAAGACCGCTGGCAGCTGCCCAGCAGGACCCCCAGCTTACACATACCTCTAAATCAAAAAGATGTGTTGTTAGAAGGCAAAGAAGGGGGGAACCTATCCTGTTTGTCAGGATCATCAATACCTTACTATTCCAACAGGATTTCAGGTTTACACACCCCTAAGGGATGTGTTTACACATGCCCCTAAATCAAAGAGTTTACACATGTCCCTAAATCAAGAGGTGTGTTTACACATACCCTCAAATCAAAAAATGCATTGCTAAATGCCAGAGAACGGAGGACCAGGCACCTCAGGGGGGAAAGAGAGATCAGAGAAGTGAGAGAGGGAGGCAATTCTACCCACAGAAAAAAAAGGCTTCATACAATATAAGGCGTGAGTGCTTCCCTCCCTTGGATCAGCATGCACTTTCTTTTACTACTAAATTTATGGGTACTTTATTCCGCACAAAATTCTGTCTCTTGATTGAATTTATTCCTTCAAGAAGATGAAGAGCTGAAGTACAATGTCATTTCCTGGTAACAATAGTGAAATCAGAAGAACCTAAAATAAAAAAACACAGTCTTTCTCTAGCAACCCACTTGAAAGCGATTCTCAACTTCTGTAGAGAGAAGGCAAGCTTTTCCTAGAAAAAGTTGAATGAATAATGCAGTTCAATGTTTAAAAGATTGAGTTTTCTATCTTTAAAAATTTACAAACTAACTCAACACTTCACAGATGTACTTTTTTTTTCTCTCTGATACAGGAACAAGTTTATATTTTATTCCTTTATAATTATATTTTACTTCCAGAATTCCTTCACAAAACATTATGTTTTAAAATACAGGTAGAGAATAATACCTTTATTTCATAAAGATACAGTAACTAGCATCTATAATAATAGATTACATTACCAAGACCAGCAAATAATATACTCAACACAGAGCAGAATACATTTCTAGAATAAATAAACATAAAGAACCCTGAAGATGGCAGACTTTTACCATTTTAATGTTCTCAAATTTGGAGTAGTTAGAATTTAAGACTATATTCTTATGTATCTTTTAATAAAGTTTTCTATTTGCCTTATCTCATTTATCTGTCATCAGCGTGTTGGGTATCTCTTTATAAGTTATATTTTAGAGCTATTTAATCAGAAAAATTCCAGGTTTTTTAAAGAATCAGACTGCATCTTTAAAGATAACTTTAAAGATACTTTAAAAGTTAAATGAAAAGCACAAAATATATTCCGGGGAATCTTCTACAATTACAATCAATAACTGAATTCTCAAATAATATTTCATTATAGTCACATTTTAATGGCATATTTACTTAATGTCTAATACCATGTGTTTTATATGGAGATAATCTGAGGTGACTCAATTAATAGAAATAACAGGGCTAAGAGTCTCTGATGTCAGATTTTGGATTTGTTACTGCATCAGAGTTTGGAGATAAAGGCCACCAAACTGTCAATTTATACACTAAGAATACAGCACTACAAAGCTCTGCACATTCAATAAAACGTTTCAATTTACATATCTGTTACCACTTCTAAATTTGTGCTTATAGAATACAAATATGACTTAACCTTCAAATGTTCAATGAATTAAAACAAAATTTTATTATTCAGCTCTGTGTGAAATACATTATATATTAAAATCAAATGTAATCATCAGTTATTTGCCCAATTGTCAATTTGAATTTTAAAATATTTATTTATTTAAAATGTTATATTGACATCAGCTTACAATTTTTTAATCAAATTTGACTATTATGATGCTAACAATTGATCCTAAACAATTTCATAAAATTTTTATTTCTCAAAATGGAAAACTTACTTTATAATTTGTTCCATCTAGTAAGTAATGAGCTAAGAAAAACAGAACAGTTATTGTACAATAATGATTAGATTTGACCAAATCTATAGATTTGACCAAGGATCATTGACTATTGTTATTCTTGCTCTAGTCTAATTATCTGGGCTGAGGAAAAGGAAGGGGGGGGCGTTAGCCTAACTATGGTTTAAGCTTGTTAATCTCAAAATTTTCTAAGACGTTTCTATAGCTTATGCTAGCTAATGGATGTTTCTTTTAGAAAAAAAAATTGCACTTTTTCTACTTCTTGTGAAGAGGCACTGGCTTTTTCATAACTTTTTACAGATGTTTGTATAGCAAACAATCTTGGAAGATAGAGATAATGTCTCTCTCCAAAACAGAGGGTAAATTAGATTTAATTCCTAAGCAGGATAATAAACATAATGTCTCCCTCAAAAGCAAAGGTTGGGCAACTTTGCAAGCAGCTCTCTTTTAAATTGGGAGCTTCCTAAACTCAAGGTTCCTCACTTACGACACACACCCACTGTGTGCATAATATCTGTCTGTGCCAGTTTTCATCACCCCTGTGTGATTTGGAGGGCAAGCGGAAAGAGTGCAAATATAAAGCTCATGCTGCCTGCTTTGTCATGAGTAATAAAGTACTTTTCTTATGACCCAGGAGTCTCTTGTCTTTTGTCAGCATCTATAAAACTGGCAAGCTAACTTCACAGCTTTACTTTAAAGCAGAGTAATATCTCAAACTCTTCACAGTTCTTTATAGTTTAAAGAAAGCTGAGTGAATAAAATCCTTGTTAACAAAGTTTTGCTATTTTTAACTAAGGGACACCTTCTATTCATTGAATAGACGCACAGCACATGATCATTGAGAGTTTAACATAGTTACCTAGGATAAAATATTTGTATCAATGTGTGAGTGCACAGAGCTAATGAAAGAAGCACTGAAATAATTTCAGAGTTTATTATTCTGATCTTCACCAAACAACCACCTCTATGAATGCAAAAAGCTACATATCTGTAACCACTTCTGAATTTGTGCTTATAGAATATAAATATGACTTAACCTTCAAATGTTCAACGAATTAAATATTAGAAAACTTTATCTTCATTTGCATGTTCTGGTGACCATCACACTCCTTGGGAACACCAAGAGGTATGTAGCAGTCAGAATAAGAACAACCACAACAAAGAGCAAAAAAGAGATTTGTATTATTTAACTGAGAAAAACTTGAATACTTATTATTGAATAGAGGGGAGAGAAATCAGAGATTCAAGGTTAACACCAAAGTTTCAAAAAATGTTAATATCTTTAAATTGCATTAGCATCACTAAGCATTGGACAGTATATCCTTTTAGAAAGTTATTCATGATGTTTTACTGTAACCAATATTTATTTTTCAATAAAGATGTAATAAATATCATTGTATAAATAAATATAGTACATGCAATATGTACATGTGAAATCATAGTACTGCTAAATAACATTTTTTAATGATTTCCCTTAAAAGGTAATTATATCGGGCCGGCCGAGTGGCACATTGGTTAAGAACTGGCTTGGGATGCCAGAGGGCCCCGGTTCGGATCCCACATATGAGGACCAGTGACGCTGCCCTCCACAGCTAAGATGCTGAACAACAGCTCAACCTGGAGCTGGGCTGCTGTGAGTTGCCGGTGACAGCATAGGCTGCAGCCCCTGCTGCAGTGGGTTGCCATGGGCTACCGTGTGTAGCCAGCAGCCAGCGTGAGCGGCCGTCCAGAAGCCGGCGACTGATCTGCCTCACCTGGGAAGAGCGCAGTGATGGTGCCAACTTAGGCCTGTGAAGCAACGTCCTCCTCAACTAGACTGAAGAACAAAACGACAGCAACTTGTCTGTCCTCCTTCCCCCAATTCCCCAGTGCTGTTCCCATCCTCCAATTCCCCAATAAAAATCTTAAAAAAAAAAAAAGGTAATTATATCAACATAAAATATAGAGTAACAATAATACATAATCTCAATATATTCTAGATAGATGGTTATGCTATTTTATAATACCTATACACTCTAGCTTTTATTACAGAGAGACAGACAGCTGTCCATTAAAATGTAGCATTAATCACACACACACACACACTGGGTTGTCAGAAAAGTCATGATGTATTTTTTCTGTTTTTCATTGCAAACATGCATCATGACTTTTCCAACAACCCAGTATTTACCTAAGGAAAGAGAGAAATAAAGATATAGATTTGTTTTGTTTTAGTCTCTGTGACAGCTGATGACATCTAAGAAAGTGTGAAGAAAACTTCCAACCTATGTCTACAAAAAAAAAAAAAAAAGGGGGCATGGTTTTTACATGGATGTTATAGTATGTCACTCAATATACCACTCAGATATGCTTCTTGAGGACTGAGACTTTCATTCCCCAACCATCAAGAATTGTTGTCTGCTGGTCACTCACAGTGGAGTCCCTCCCTAGTAATTGCTCTCACCAAGGCAGCTGCCTTTCCCAAGGTTACACCCCCTATCCAGTGCCAGCCTCCATCCAACTACTGGCCAATGTGAAGATACAAAAACTTGGCCCCCTTGTTATTTCAGGACATCTCTGAAGTGCTATCTCAGCTCCACAGCTCCCTTGAAAATGTCGCAAGTCTTTCTCTTAACTGCTTCACATTTAAGCTCTGCATCTATGCAATCCTGCTTCCCTCACTTTCTCTCAGACACTGTTAACAGTGGTATCACACCCACACTCCTGAAAGAAAAAACAAAAACAAACCTAGACACATACACATATCTCTATCTCAGAGTCTTTTCCTTAATGAAACTAATCTAAGACAATTTGGAAGAAAGAAAGGAGGCAAGAACAATTAACAAAGACAGAAAGAGATAATATGACCTAATGTCAAAATCATTAACTTGAACGTGATTCAGAGGCATAGACAGGTGTTTTAATAAGAGTAAACCATCTGGGAAATCTGTGAAGCATGAAGCAGAAGATGAAAATGGATAATCACTAACTTAAAAGTCATAGCTACAAGGTACTTTTTTTTTAAAGACTATAACATACTGTACTAGATGTCATTAAAGGCTATGACAGACTGAGAATTTTGTTCTTATTTGTATCTTTGAGAGTATTTTGTGTACTTAGAACACATTTAGAAAATCATAGATATCATATTTGGATACATATAAAGAATAGCAAAGTGTTTCCAAGTGTACTACATTAGAACAAATTGAGTATTAAGAAATATATATATATATAAATCAGGTTCACTTTTCTCCACTCTAAAGATGAAACAAAAAATTCTCCCTCACATAACCCCCCTTCCACCAATCTCCATTCTCTATGTTTCTCATTCAAATTGGTATAGAAATTTTTAGTAAAGATTTACTTAGCAATTCAAAATTCAGAAGTAATACCACTCATTCATTTTCTTTTCACTCATATTCCTTTCTTATTTATTTATGTTATATATTTTTTTCCTGAAAAGGGGATACAAGTAAAGGAGCACCCTGAAAATCCTTCAACTTCATTGAGAAGAGGGCAACTATAAATTAAAGATTCAATTTCCTAGTTATATTCATGCAATATTAATGTGTTTAATTATCAAACATAAAATCTAGAAGGAAAACTAACCAACTTAACTGAATTTACTCTATCTGCCTAAAACTGTGTTAAGCACATTAAGAACAATATTTCCCAAATTTCAGTTAATTGTATTAATCCCCAAGATGTTTGCTATATCCAAATAACACTTGTATTATTTACAATAATTTTAATTATAATAAATTGGCTCTTTTTTTTGCTAAAATTAATTTACAATGGACATTAGTGGGTAAGAAAAAAGAGACAAATATGAAAGTTGGATAACCAGCAATGGCCTCTGAAGAAAACACTGCACTCAAAGTTGGAGAGTGCTGACTAGAAACTTCAGGGATGGCAAGAAAATTAGGCCGTGGGCCGGCCGAGTGTCACGATGGTTAAGAACTGGCTTGGGACACCAGAGGGCCCCGGTTCGGATCCCACATATGAGGGCCAGTGACGCTGCCCTCCACAGCTAAGATGCTGAACAACAGCTCAACCTGGAGCTGGGCTGCCGTGAGTCACCGGCGACGGCGTAGGCTGCAGCCCCTGTGGCAGTGGGTTGCCATGGGCTACCGTGTGTAGCCAGCAGCCAGCGTGAGCAGCCAGCAGCTGCAGTGAACGGCTGTCCAGAAGCCGGCGACTGATCTACCTCACCAGGGAAGAGCGCAATGATGGTGCCAACTTGGGCCAGTGAAGCAACGTCCTCCACAACTAGATTGAAGAACAAAACGACAGCAACTTGTCTGTTCCCCTTCCCCCAATTCCCCAATAAAAATCTTTAAAAAAAAAAAACCACAACAATATAAAACAGAAAAATATTTTGGTGACACATATAATCTTTGCTTTTCAGGCAGAAACTTTTTCATAAAATCAGTAGCAGACCAATAGTCTAACAAACTTTGTCTTATTTAGCAGGGAGAGAAAACTTAACTAATTTTCTACTAGCTTACTTTTGATATTTAAATTTACTTAATCACATTCAGCTTAACCATATATAAAACTCTCTCAATATTTTTCTTTACAAGCCTTCTATATCTTTCCCAGTCCCTCTTAGTTTGTCTCCCCTCATTCATTCAGAAATAAACATCCTTAGGACAAACTGCTTTCTTTCAGTTCCTTCAAAAATGAATTTCCATACCTTATACCTTCCTTGAAAACCTATATCATTTCCTTTCATGTTAATCAGAATCCATAACTTTCAGAATCTTAGTTTCTACTGACAACTAAAAGCAAGTAACCAATATTTCCATTAGCAAATCCACAATACATTTTGCAACCTTCAGAGGTATAGGGTTTTGTAATAAAATACAAGGTATATTTATTAACAGATCTTCATCTATCTTTTAGCTTTCTTGTGACAAGAAGCCAGAAATAGATGAACTCAGACCTACCTAGCAATTAATACTTCAGTATTTCATTATTTTGAAATACCTAGATATTCAATAATTTTTTATCATTTAACACAATTTGGTAAAACTGAAATCTTAAACTTACCAACAGATGCTGAGAAACCTCGTCTAAGCATCCATACTATATAATTGTTACTGAAAAGTTTCATATGAAACCTTATTTCAGTTAACATTTTATTACTTCTTAACTCTGAGATTTCAAAGGTAATTATTACCCAATCTATTTTTTTGATAAATTTTGTGACAGAAATAACATGAACTTTTGTAAACCCAGGTAAAACAAAAGATACCATATTTAATGTTAATAACTTTAAGACATATCCATTTAACCAAAAGTTAAACCAGCCTTAGTATCAAATATTTTCTTAGATCACATGATCCTGAAAAGTACTTGGGTTAGTTTTTTTATTATTCAAATTTTATATCAGTGCTTAATCCTTTTTTCTTTAAGCCAATCAAATATTATAAACTGGTAATAACATCAGGAGGCAAAAACACTATATTATATAAAAAACACAATCACAGATATCAGAGATCATATACATATAAACAGAATTATTAACAATTGCAGAGAGGACCTAAGATCTTACAATTGCCCCTACAATTTCAAAGAGGCTGGGACAAGGGGTAGGGGTGGGGGGGTCTGGCTTGGTTTAGAGAATTAGCTTCTTGGTTTTACAAGTGTCTCTTTTTTCCTTCAGTTACCTAAGCCTCAATGCAATAAAAGTTTATTTTTCACCCACATTACATATCCAGTACAGGTCAGTATGAATCTGCTCCACAGGGTCATTTACGGACCCAACCTGACAAACATTTGCCACCTTGCAGCTGTGCCATCTGTGTGGCTTCTTAGGTTGCTACTGAAATAAAAGAGAACAATAGATGAAGCACATCAGCTTTAAATTGCTTCAGCCTAGAGGTGACTCACATATGTCCGGAAATAAACAAATGGTCCTAACTTACCTGCAAAGAAGGATGAGAAATGTAGGAGAGCTTACAGAATATTCAGTGAGCACCAACTGATTTTGCCACATATATGATTCTTGCATTAGTTTCACTTTAAGGACTCATAGATTGTACACATTTTTACTGTATTTAATTTGTTTTGTGTACTTATATAATCAATTTTGGTGTTTCTCAAGAGACTGTATTTTGATTCTTTATGGTATCTTCTGACTAGCTAAATTATACCAAAATTAATAGAGTTATCTGAAAGAGCATTATTTTCTTTATGCCAATCCTGCTTAAACTGTCATATTTAGAGTTGATTTATAGTCCACAAAATGCTTTTATATACACAATCCAATCTGATTATCACGATTCTTGAAATATAAAAGGCAGAGATTATTATCCTGGTTTTGCACATAAAATGTGAGAAGCTCAGAGCAGTGAATGGTGATTGTCACAGCTAAACTACAGTCTGTAGTTTAAACTACTGTCTTATTACTAGTCTGTTCCTCATACTGATATATCACACTGCTTCTTGCTTTGCTTATTTGGTTAACATAATCACTGTATCTCTTTACTATGTCTACAGATTCCAGTTTGACAAAGGGCAAAGCTCTAACAGAATTTGTTAAGTAAAATACCTATCATCATTTACTCAAAAGCTAATAATAAATGTCAAATAAAGGAAGAAAATCATAATCACCTTGATTAACTAGTAGAAAACCTTCAATAAAATGTTTCTAGAACTAGGACATTTTGATGGAACAGGAATTTCCATAATATCTGCTGTTAAAGAGAGCCTAACAAATAAGAATATCACCGGGTGTGTGTGTGTGTGTGGGGGGGGGGTGTAAAGGCAGTTAGAAAAAAACAAAATGGAAGAGAAGACAATAAAACCACTTTTTTTCACAATTAATGTGTCAGTCTAAATAAAACTATAAATAAAGCTTTGTTATTAACTGACTCTGTAAACTTTGGACTCTAAATTTTGATGAGGTTTAGCCTAAATTGACCTAGTATGCTAACTGACAAAATTGAATAGTTTAAATCGAAGGTCAATATTCAGTTCTAAAAGCCTATACTGTGTATATATCTATACCATACAGAGATATGCATATATATTGTACATATACTACTATGCATATATTAGTGTGTGTGTGTATCAGTCAATTAAAAACTAATTTGAATATTGTTTCAAAATGCAGATGTGAACATGAGTTCAGGATCTCAGTATTTCTTTGGTATTTATTTAGTTAAAAGAGATTGGAATAGGGCTGGCCAAGTGGCGCGATGGTTAAGAACTGGCTTGGGACGGCAGAGGGCCCCGGTTCAGATCCCACATATGAGGGCCAGTGACACTGCCCTCCACAGCTAAGATGCTGAACAACAGCTCAACCTGGAGCTGGGCTGCTGTGAGTCGCTGGCAACAGCGTAGGCTGCAGCCCCTGCTGCAGTGGGTTGCCATGGGCTACCGTGTGTAGCCAGCATCCAGCGTGAGCGGCCAGCAGCCGCAGTGAGTGGCCGTCCAGAAGACAGCGACTCATCTGCCTCGCCCGGGAAGAGCGCAATGATGGTGCCAACTTGGGCCAGTGAAACAACGTCCTCCACAACTAGACTAAAGAACAAAACGACAGCAACTTGTCTGTTCCCCTTCCCCCAATTCCCCAGCGCTGTTCCCATCCCCCCAATTCCCCAATTAAAAAAAAAAAAGAGAGAGATTGGAATTATTTTCACATATCATATAGCCCTCATGTTCAAAGCCTCTATGCACTAAATAATTGTCAGTGGATAGCATGCATTTAGAAGGCAAGGAGGATGTAGTGAAATGTTCATTCAAAGCATTCTTGCCAAAATAGGCATATTTCCAAATTCTCTCATTACCCATTCTTCCTCTTTACACCATATAATTTTGTTAGTCATATTTTTCTGAATTATTTTAGTGGTTACTTTTATAATTGTATATATATAACATATATCATATTTATATTTTATAACTATATGTACTTTATAACTATATATAATATATATTATTCCTGCTTTGTGTGTATTATAATTACAAACAATATTCATGGCCCTCTTCCTATAAAATATAATTCATATTTTTACATTTGTCATAAGGAATAAGTGTGTATACTATGTTAAAATGAATGACATTTTTAAAGGCACATGACCTATTTTACTGTAAAAACAAGATTAACATTCATTGCTAAATCTGCCTAATTTATAGAGTTCAAATGTCTAAGCAAGTTGTGTGGTCCAGTCCATTATTACTTCAATATGGCAAAAAATATTTACATTAATTTCTAATGCACTAGTTGAACATGTCCCTCAGACTGAATTAGTATTTCACAGAGGCTATTATGGTTTAAATAAACAGATGTCACTTGATGTGAAAATGTGTTTTTTTTTAAGATTTTATTGGGGATTTGGAGGAGGGGAACAGTGTTGGGGAAGGGGAACAGAGAAGTTGTCTTTTTGTTCTTCAGTCTAGTTGTGGAGGACGTTGCTTCATTGGTCTATGTTGGTATTGTGATCATTGCGCTCTTTCCGGGTGAGGCAGATCGGTCGCCAGCCATTGGACGGCCACTCATGGTGGCTTGCGACATTTCACGCCGGCTGCCGGCCGCTCACGCTGGCTGCTGGCTACTCACGGTAGCTCATGGCAGCCCACTGCAGTCCCACTGCAGCCTACGCAGTCACTGGCGACTCATGGAAGCCCAGCTCCAGGTCAAGCTATTGTTCACCATCTTAACTGTAGAGGATGCAGTGTCACTGGGCCATGTGGGATCCGAACCAGTGGCCTGGCTGCTCAGAGCTTGCACTCCCAAGCCAACTCTTAACCAAGGAGCCACTTGGCCAGCCCAAAAATGCTATTTTTGAGTTGCAGGTGTATGTAT
The DNA here is from genome assembly GCA_031876335.1 of Hipposideros larvatus. Taxonomy (NCBI): domain Eukaryota; kingdom Metazoa; phylum Chordata; class Mammalia; order Chiroptera; family Hipposideridae; genus Hipposideros; species Hipposideros larvatus. Next base: position 90,862,351 of record CM063105.1, on the reverse strand, counting down.
CCCTGGAGAGATGCACCAATCCTTTGGCTTGCAAGAACACAGTTGCTATATTTCCCATAATCATGATAGCCCTGAAAATATGAAAATAGTGGTTTGGCCCCTGCTGACTCTAGATCCTAGCTAGGTTCTAAATTAATAGTGCACCTCAAGTGGAAAAAAAATCTTTGAGAAAAAGTTAAAGGACTTGACAGATGAAAATTTTAAATGGTATATCAATCTCTTTTACTACTTAAAGAATCAAAATGGTAAATTTCTCAACCTTATAATAAGCTATCAAAGTAAATTATGGAGAATTTTTAGGGGGATTGTAAACTGATCAGTCAATAATAATTTTAGCCAATTGTGGGCTAGTGTTGACAGCTGTCAGAGCCCCCTAGCGGTGGAAGCTGTTGACAGGCTTTGGAGGAGGGCCAACCTGGCCCCTCCCCTCTGGGCGGGACAGAAAGGAAGACAGGCTGGTGCAAGATTGCTTGTGAGTTTACTGTATGTGTAAATGTCATGTAAGTTTCTCCCTAGTGAGCATGTGTTGTTTGCACCGTGCCACTATTGTTCATGTATGTATATAAACCCGGCTTCCATTTTGATCGTTCTCTCTGGCCCCGGTCTCGGACAAACAAAGAACTGTTGCTGCATTTATGGCACATCTGCCACGTGCTTTCTTTCGTTTGGGCATCTCACCACCAAAACGGTCCCTGATCGCCACACTCAGACTCAACACCGACCTTTGAAGTAACATTTGCTTACCAAAGCAAAGCAAATTAAAACATTTCAAATTAGGTGAAGAGGAATCTTTTATAAAAGGATTTGATTATAGGTATTTCTAAAAAAAAAAAAAAAAAAAAACCTTTCCAGAATGAATATTATCGTCATTTAAGTTATAGGGTAAATAGATAACCCACAATGATTTTTCTAGCTGAAACAGATTCTACAGTAAGGAAGTCTTGACTAATATCTTATAGGCTAGTTGTAGAATGGTTTCATAGGTATCTACATTGAAAATTTTAAGTTTCAGATATATTCTATTTTCAACCAGGTGGAAATATAAAGATATAATTAATCCAAGACATACAATAAAACCCACATTTTAATGCAGACACAATTTCAAACCCTTATGCTTTCTACCTTAATAGTGAATAATGGATGCAGGGCTTTTACATTATAGGTCACTTATCCCTTTAAATACTTCAATTATTAGAACTCATTAGCACATTATGGCCAAACTCTTTTTAAAGTGTATAGATTATAATAAAATTCAGTTAAAGAATTAAAATTTGACATATTGATTTTCACCTGCTTCACTATAAAACTAATTTAAATAGGTATTCTATATTCAGACTTAGTTATTTCACATTTCTCTGCCAAAATCCTTTTACTGTCTGTGTCTTGGTGGTAACTATAATGGGAATCAGAAATTCATCACGATTATTTTTGAACTGGCTTAGGGCTTTAGACTAATTTGATTTTGTTCTCAAACTTTATGCTTGGGATAAATTTGAAGATTCAGACAGAGAAATATATGTAGTATGCTTATAAACACTGCTTTAAAATGTACAAGCATTCTAAAATAGTTTGTGCCCACTTCTTATATAAGAACTACCATTTACATAATGCTTGCAATTCGACAAGGAATTTGTATATATTATTTTTATGAACTTATAAAAAAGATAATATTATCTATGTGTTAAATAGAACAGTCATGAGCATCAGATAAATTGTCTTATCTATGTTTGCACATTTATTAAAGAGCTAGGATTTCAATACACTTTGTCCTGACCCCTAAGTCGACTTTTTCCCACTCCACTATGATTAATTTAATAGCATAAATTTTTCTTAAGTTATTTCATTTTTTTTCTCTTTGTAATCTAGGTCGATCTACCTTATTGTGAAACGTAAGAACACTGCAGGCTGGCCTGCCTGTGGCTTTCCTAGAGCTTGACTAGGTAGAAGTTACATTTGGTTAGGCAGAAAAGATCCCCTAACATGCGATAAAAAAAGAAAAAAAAGTAAAGCAAACTTTTCTCTTGGTCACAAATTGAAAGTAAGACAGAGCAAAGAAAATATTTCACTTTCAGAATCAGAAAAAAATAAATATAAAAATTTAAAAAATATTACTGCTCACTTATAGTATTAAAACCTGTCTTAAAATGATTTTCTTTTAACTACACTACTAGATTTTATCTTAATGTTTAGCATCAATAGCTTACTGTCTTAAATTTTATAAGAAAAAAATTCTGAAAATTATACCTTAGTAAAAATATCTGAATTTAACTTCAAATTACTATATCTGTTGATGCCATCAGTCAAAGGAAATACACACAAGCAGTAATGTGTGTTTTTTTTTAATTAGATAACATTGGCTTATAACATTATATAAGTTCTGGGTGTACAACACCATAATTTGACATCTGTATACACTATAGCTTGCTCACTGCCAAAGGTCTAGTTTCTATTTGTCACTATACAACTGAGTCCCTTTACCCATTTTGCTCTCCTCCCACGCAATTCTCCTCTGTTGTTTGAATCTATGAGTTTGTTTTTGTTTTGTTCTATTTATTCTTTATTTTTTGTTCCACCTATGCATGAAATCATACATCTGACAAGGAGTTAATATCCAAAATATGTTAAGAACTCATACAACTCTACATCAAAAAAAAAAAACAATCTGGTTAAAGAAATGGGCAGAAGATACAAATAGACATTTCGTCAAAAAAGACATACACGTGGCCAAAAAGCACATGAAAAGATGTTCAACATCACTAATTATATTGGAGAAATGTAAATCAAAACCAAAATTAGATACCACCTCACACCTATTAGAATGGCTATTTTCAAAGAGACAAGAATTAAGTGTTGGACAGGGTGTGGAGAAAAGGGAAACTTTGTACACTGTCAGTAGGATTGTAAATTGGTGCAGCCACTATGGAAAACATTATGAAGATTCCTCAAAAAAAAAAATAAGAATAGAAATACTGTATGATCCAGCAATTCCACTTCTGGGTATTTATCCTAAGAATATAAAAACACTAATTTGGAAAGATATATGTACCTCTATGTTCATAGCAGCACTACTTACAATAGCTGAGAAATGGAAACATACTAAGTGTCCATCGACAGATGAATTGATAAAGATTATATATATATAAAATGGAATGACACTCAGCCAGAAAAAAGATGAAAGTTTGCTATCTGCAACAACATGAATGGACCTTGAGTGTATTATGCTACGTGAACTACATCAGACAGAGAAAGCAGTAGTTTCTAAAATATAAAAGGAGTTATCTTCATTAAACACAGTAATTAGACTCAACATCATTGATGATTTTAGATAATGAAGAATCTGCAAAACACTACTATTTGACAGGGCATATGAGTTCTAAAACATATGCACTGCAAGGGCTTAATACAGGATAATGCACTGTGGACACTTAAGAACAAAACATACTAAGATCCTTTAGATGTATTCTCATTGTAGATAAAGAATTTTCAAAGGGACTGTGACCTGTGACTCCTGCTTAATGTATCTGAGATGAGAGCATGCAATTGAACTTCTCTCCTTGGGGGAAAAAAAAAATATTCCCCATAGTAACCAGATTCTTTCTTAATCATGTCCATACATTAGTCTATATTTCACAGTGAATAAGAGTACAGACTGTGGGAGTAAGCGTCATCTGAGTTGAAAAATCGCCTCAGTTACTAGTTATATGACCTTAGGGAAGTTCTTTAACCTTGCTAAGAGTTTGTTTCCTCATCTATAAAGTTAGGATAGCAATTAATGCTTCTCTGTTTGTGCTGTGAGAATTGATAGGATGTGTGTGTTCTTACAGTGCTCCATATATTATCATGCGTCACTTAATGACAGGGATACATTTTGAGAAATGCATCATTAGGAAATTTTGGTTTTGTGTGAATATCATAGAGTGTACTTACACAAACCTAGATTGTATGGCCTACTACACACCTACGCTATATGGTATAGCCTGTTGCTCTTAAGCTACAAATCTGTACAGCATGAGTAAAAGCAAATGAACAAAAATGAAATTTTACATATATCTCAAGGTCACCAGTATAGGCAATGGAGAATTGATTCCACTCAGACATAAAAGGAAAATGTAGAGTGTCTCCCAGAATTTTCCTTTGAAAATGGGAGGAGAATTTGTCTACTATCTCCCATCCCCCACTGGTTGAGGGTTGTCACCAGAAAGTTAATATGTTCCCATCTTTCAGAGCTACTCATGTATATATACACTTATGTATAGACCAAGTGGCACATGCTTAAGATAGTCACTTTTAGTGTAAAGTAAACCTGAGATCACATTTAGGTGACTTGGGGGTCTAGATTACCTGCTTTTTTTTTTTAACTTTTTTTTTTTGTCTTACTTTTGCCTTCTATGCTTGTCAAAGCCCAACCCCACATATGCCATAGTTTGCTCCTACATTTAATGGATCTTAATAGCTTAATGGATGTGACAGTATTCAGCTCAAAACAAGGAGTCCCTAATTGAGGCCCTTATGGTCAGATGTCTGTAGTCAAGTTCCTTTCCAATGCAAAGTGGGTTTCTGTTATATAAGGCAGATTCTTTCTTTAAAAATTTAGGGATATGTTCTGCAACTATCCTATTGGTACTACCAGAGACTCGATCATCCATAGTATAGTTATCCATCAGGCATACTTCTAGTATCATTGTGTTGCAGAATTACCTCCCAAAATTCAAGGTCCTGTACCTGATACACTAACAGGCTAAAACATCAGGACACTACATCGGGACACTGGTGCTTGGAGATAAAGGTTTATTCGATTTTGCGAAGGTGAGAGGAAGGAGAGGAAGATCTCTCAAATCCGTCTCTCCCAAAAAGCAAAAGGAGTTTTTATGTGGTTAGGGAGGAAGAGTTATAGAAAACTGAGAGAGAAGTCTGTGTTCCTTTAGTCACAGATAATGCATTTTTGTATCATACTCCTGGGTGTTAGCAGCTGGTTGCAACTTCCTTTTTTTTTTTTTTTTTAAATTGGGGAAACGGGGGAGGGGAACAGTGTTGGGGAATTGGGGAAGGGGAACAGTGTTGGGGAATTGGGGAAGAGGACCAGCCAAGTTGTTGTTCTTCAATCTTAGTTGTGGAGGGCGCCAGTCACCATCTGGCTGCCCTTCGGCAGCTAGTGGCCTCTAAGCTGCGGGTGGGCGTAGCCACCATCCCATGCAGGAGTCAAACCAGCAGCCTTGTTGTTAAAGAGCGCACGCTCCATCCACTGAGCCATCCAGGCGGCAGCTCAGCTCAAGGTGCGGAATTCAGTCTTAGTTGGAGGTGGGCATAGCCCGCCATCGAACAGGCAGTCTTGTTGTTAGGAGCACATGTTCTCACCAGCTGAGCAATCCTGCCACCTGTTGGCAGCTCAGCGGCAGCTCAGCTCAGGTGCAGCATCACTGACCCATGTGGGAATTGAACCGGTGGCCCTGTTGCTCAGAGCTCGCGCTCTTAAGCTAACTCTTAACCAACTGAGCCACTCGGCCGGCCCTGGTTGCAACTTTCTTAAAGGCATTTTTTCTTTCTGCAAAACAAACTTATAAGTACTCCTTGTGACCCTGAAGTTATCTCCTGCTGCTTGACAAAGAAACAGTACATCAGCAACACAAAATTATATTGAGAACAAGGTGTGTTTGGTTGAAGAACCAGGATTCTACAAAATATCTCATAATTGCACATCAGTGACCTTTAAGGCAATAAGCATAAACTAGACATCTTGTGACTATTGCCATTGTTTAAGCTATAATTGTTTTATGCTTACCTAGCTATATTTTTCTATTATCTCAAGCAAAGTGGACTTTTAAACATTTCTCCTGGAACTTGCTTTACAAAGCAGTCCTTCAGAACATGACTAACATACATTCTTAATCTTTGACTACAAGCTACGACGTGACAACCAAAGCAACTGAAACATTTAGTTAAAGCCTATACCTATGTCCTAATTCAGAATTAAATTATCTAGTTCTAGCTGCCAAAAGGACTATAGGCATTAAAATCACCAGGGTGCTCAGCTACAGTTTGATCTATTGACACCATGGCCTGAATCTTCTATTGAGCCTTCTCTTATCTTAGGCTCCATTCAAACCTGAAAGTCTAAATAACCTGATAAATACATTTTATCAGTAAGCTTAAATGTGGTGCATGTTGCCTCCAAAATCCAAGCAGGCCCACCAAATGCCGTGCTTCTTTCTAACTGTTAGGAAATGCAAGGTAAAATAATTGGCCTTTACCAAAGAAATGAGGTTTGGATGTGCTCCAGATTATTGGAGGCCTAAAAATCTCACAGATATAGCATGTCCCTGAATCATAACAGGAAGTATCTCTCACTCTTAGACATATGCATGTAAACAGAATATTTTTTACTTATTTGCCAGTTCTGATTAGCATGAGTTCATCTGTATCAGCGGTTCTCAACCTGTGGGTCGTGACCCCTTTGGGGGTCGAACGACCCTTTCACAGGGGTCACCTAAGACCATCAGAAAACAAAAATATATTTACATTACAATTCATAACAGTAGCAAAATTACAGTTATAGAGTAGCAACGAAAATAATTTTATGGTTGGGGGTCACCACAACATGAGGAACTGTATTAAGGGGTCACGGCATTAGGAAGGTTGAGAACCGCTGGCCTATACAGTGTGCCAGTGAGATGTTCTAAGGAATATTAAAATCATCAAAGTCTTTTTGGACTTTTGGATCATATTGTAACATAGTTGACATAGACCGAAGGAAGACAAATATATGCACTGTTGCCCTTCCCACATAATAGTGAGCAGGGTTTTTGTTTGTTTGCTTTTTAATAATAAAAATTGAAAACACATACAACATCTGAATAGTTGCCAATGCATGCCAGAGGCTGTGCTAATCTGCTCCAGGAAAGATTCTACATCCAGCACAGAAAATGCGATTAAAGCCACAGCTTCATCAAGTTTACAGCATTCCATCATCACCTGTCAATATCTGCTTTTTTCTGAGGGCTATACAAGTGAATTAAATTATATAAGTGATATGATGGTGTTTACCACCTTTGCATCACTTAATCTTGGACGGTGGCACATATCTCTCCAGTTTTACTCTGGATATGGTATTGGTCCTGCATTACTTTCTTGGACAAGGGAGGCAGTTTCGGTGGCTCAAGTAACCAGTGTGAACTGTTGAGTATATTCATCTCAATTATGCATTCAGGAACTAGACAAATGACCAGTAGTGTGGCTATCAAACTACTGGATTCACAGTAAGATGAATTCAGACCAAGATTAGATTTAGTACTTGACTTTTACAAGCTCCTCACTCTAAGTGGATGGTACATAAAATTCCCTGGGACCGAGAGAGTCAAGAAAAGGGCTGACAATTCCAGCATTACATTATAAGTTTATTAAAGGAGCTTCCGTATAAGGCACATCTCGGGTATCAGCAGGGTGACATAGATATCCTCTGCACCACACAGCAGGCACTAAGGAATTACATAAGACAGGGCAATATGGATAAGGGTACTGGGGTATGACCCACCCAGATAAGGGGGAAAACACCTTAACATGCTTGCCCAGGGCAAGGCAAAGACCTGTTACAGGAACCAGCACATCTGGGGCACAGGGGAGGAGGGGGTCAGTCTGAGAATTTACGGGAAGCAACCTCTGTTCTGCTCTGGAACTAACCGGATCTAGCACAAGGGTCCAGCAGCAGCCAGGCAGCAGTCATGTCATGGAACAGTCTCTCCTCCACAGTGGACGATCATGATGGTGTTTTGGGTCGCCTGGTCTTTGTGTCAGCTCAGATCCTTTACCTAATAGGCCTCAATAGGAAAGAGCAGTTCCTCTTTCCTTAGAATACTCTCACTCTGGTACATGACCTCAGGTCCATCTGAGGAAGGATTGAGAATTTACTGTATATATTGAAAGAAGAATCTCAGTGTCCTTACTCAATGGACTATAGCCTCCCATTAAAATAATGTGCATAAGATTTTAGGACTGCTTCAGTCTCTGGGCACTGGAGAAGGATCACGTGATATTTCGTCGTGGCAGCTAGCATCACCCTTCTGCTTGCCAGCTCTTAACCAAATCATGCAACACTTCAGATTGGTGCCCGTTGATCCCCTAGGTCTATTATCCATTGCCATCAATCTCTACAGATTCAAATACCCTAGTTGTCATGGCCTTTCATGGGAATTATTTCCTCTGTGGACAGAAAAAGGGCCACATGTTAAACCTGACAAGCTCAGGAGACTGAAAATAACCACAGACGACGGCGTGAACATAAAACTTCCTAACCAAGATGGGCCATGGCGGGAAGTCACATCCTTGGCCTGTAGCTTCCTAGACAAAGGTCAATCTTCACCTTCAGCCTGTCTGTCATCTTTTTTGCATCTAACATAACATACCCTTACAATATCAGGGTAATCTCTTTTTCCAGACCCCTCCTCACCCCACAGGTGGCACAACCCACCACACCAGAGCAGGAAACTATAAAATCCCTCATTGTTTTCTTGTCCCCCAAATACTATCTCTCTGTGCTGCAAAATGCTATGAACTATCCTGTTCCCACCAATGTAAAAGAAGTGTGTGCCTCTCCATTTTACTTTTTATCCAATCCCAGAGATTTCCCCACTTTGCTTTCTCCACCTCCTTACTCTACAACCAATGGATTTCATGTAACCTTCCTCCTTTGATTCTAATGTATAACATAAGTTGCAAAACGGCCATTTTCTTGAGCATTTTTTTCAATCCATTGAGACTTTGCTTCCCAGCAATTGTTGTCAGTTTGGCTCAAATAAACTCTTATAAGTTTTGTCTTAGGCTGGATATTTTCCGTCAATACCTCCTTGCCACTATTAGCTCACTGCCACTATCTGGCCTCTACTAGTTCAGAAACCCATCACTCCCTTTCACCAAAAGGGAGCTGAATTTTATCTCTTAACATCAACTATGACCTATGGCAGAGAAATGGCAGTTCCCCTGTGATACTGTGATTTATAAAAAATGTATATCTGGTCTTTTTCCTGTTCTGGCACAGAGCTCTTAAAATCCTTTGTAATTTCCTAAGGGAATGAGAGTGATAAAGGTGTCTTTTGTTATGTTAATGAGGTGACTTTTGAAACTCACCTAAGGATGAGTGGGTTGCCAGGGGAACCAACTGTAAGGGTGACACTGTATCTTCTATTTTGAGATTTAAACCTCTAGTGTAATTCAATTTAACAGTGTAGTTTAGCTTGGGACTTTTTGAAAATTTCTCACCTTTCTTTGCTGTCCTTCCTTCCTGCTAAACCTTAATGACTCTCTTTAGTATACATTTCCTATGCATACCAGTTTCAATGGTTCTGTTGACTCCAGATCAGTTTCAATGACTCTCTTTACTGCAGGCCAATACTCCCTGGCCCCTTTCTTTTGTTCTGCCTCTCCCTGCATACCTATAAAACCTTTTGGCCATGCTGGCAGGGGGCACAGGACTTCCTTTGGACAGGAGTCCACCATCCTCCCAGACTGCTGGCATTTTGAATAAACATGTTTTTCTTTTCATCAACCTCATCTCTGGAGTTTAGGCTTTTGTGTGGCAAGCAGCTGGACTTTCAGCACGGTAACACAACCATGTGATTAGAGAGTTGTAACTTTCAGTCCCAACCCCCACACCCAACCTCTGGGGAGAGAAACGGAGCTGGAGATAAGAGTTCAGTCAACAGTGGCCAATGATTGAATCAATCATGTCTAATGATTGTCTCCATAATCATGCTTAATGATGTCTCCATAAAACTCCCCAGAGGACTGGGTTCAGAGAGCTTCTGGGTTGGTAAACACATGGAGGTACTGGGAGAATGGCACACCTCGACAGGACCTGCAAGCTTTCCACCCCTTCTGCATACCTTACCCCATGCGTCCCTTCTACCTAGATGGGCATCTCTATTCTTCATTATATCTATTTTATAATAAACCAGTAAACATAATAAACTGTTTTCTTGAGTTTTGTGAATCACTACCAAATTAATCAAACCTGAGGAGAGGGTCATTGGAATCTGATCTATAGCAACTGGTGTCTGAAGTGGTTGGTGGTGGGGAGCATTATAGGACTGAACCGTTCAGCTGTGGGATCTGATGCTATTTCCAGGTAGATAGTGTTAGAGTTGAGAAGAATTGTCAGACACTAGCAGGTGTTGCTTGGTGTTGTGTGGGAAAACCTTTCCCCAAACGCATTGAAATTGGGTCCAGAAACCCAAATCCCCTAACACTGGTGCATTCCTTTTTGCCTTCGTGAATTACTTCCGGATCCTTCAAGGAACTTGGTCAGCTGCTAAGTTCCGTGGTCTTGTTTAATAAACCTATCCTAATTCTCCCACCTCCCTGAGCCCTGTGACTTCTCAATAATCTTCCAAGACAGTCTGAACATTAGTACTTTATTTATGCAATAAGTAGATCTAATCATCAAGGAGTCATCCTATCAGAATGTTGAAGCAGGCTCCAGCTGTTCTTACTAGGATACGAAATATTGTGCCACAGAAAGAGTACCCTCATTTCAATAAATACTTCCCCATCAAGCCATATATTCCAGTCCGGCTAGCAAGACACTCTTACAGTTGACTTCCGCTTACATTCATCCACTTGCTGCTGATACCTATTAACCAGGTTTTCTATTTCTTTGGTGATTAAACTTCTTTTAGAGCATTATGAAGGCACCTGATGTTTGCCAGATGGGAGGGGTTGGGGAATGGGTAAAAAAAAAAAATAAAGAGGAATACAGTCAATAATATTTTGATAACTTTGCATGGTGACAGATGGTTACTAGACTTAGTGTGGTGATCACATCATAAGGTATATAAATGTTAAATCACTGTATTGTAAGCCTGAAACTAATATAATATTGTATGCAAACTATACTTAAATTTTTTAAAAGGCAATGGATTCACTAGTACTTGGGAGAGTCATAAATAGTTATTTCCAGAATTTTCTTCTGAAGCCTGGAAATCTAGGGAATTTATCCACTGGCTCTTATTCTCCATAGGCTGAGGACTTGCCTGAAGACATAAACTCCCTGTTCTTCTAGGCTGTGGGATCCCACAGGCAGTGGGTGCTCAAGGGGACTCAGAGAAGGTCCTGAGTCTGAAAGCTGAAAGATGTACATGACGTGCTTGACATGGGACACTGCCAATTCAACCTGAATCGGAAATTGCATTCAACTCTACATTGTAAAATCACCTGAAATGAAAGATGGGCTGAAGAGATATGAATCAGGGATCTAAATGCATCTGCTACATAATCTTTATTTTTATATTCTGATAATAACACTTCCTCTTTAATAAGTTCTTCCAAAATCCGTAGTTTTACTTTTCTCACTCCAATTCTTGATTCCCAACTCACTCATCCCCATTACGAGTAAATTAGAAGCGTTCAACAAAAAGTTTAGATTTAGGTCCAATAGTTTTCTACTCATTGAGAGACAGTTCTCCAGGGGCCTTTCAAGTCTCTGTATGTCTTGAAAACAGAGAAACAGACTGTTTTTGTTTCAAACGCTCTTTTTAAGGATGATTGTATAGTGAACAGCCTTGAAAGATAAAGGTAGTCTCTCCTTAGGAACAAAAGAAAGATTTGAGTTTCCTGAGCTCAGGGTTCCTTCTCCTATAAAAACAATCCATTGCATGTATAGGCATCATCTGGCCCTCTTTCCATGTCCTAGTGGGAATAGAACTCAAGAGTGGGCTCAAGAATATGCTTATGAGGTGTGATTAAAAGATAAGGTGAACGTTTAAATAAAAAAAATGGTTACAGTAAAAGACACATTGCGGGCCGGCCGAGTGGCGCGATGGTTAAGAACTCGCTTGGGATGCCAGAGGGCCCCGGTTCGGATCCCACATATGAGGGCCAGTGACACTGCCCTTCACAGCTACGATGCTGAACAACAGCTCAACCTGGAGCTGGGCTGCCGTGAGTCGCCGGCGACAGCGTGGGCTGCAGTCCCTGTGGCAGTGGATTGCCATGGGCTACCGTGTGTAGCCAGCAGCCAGCGTGAGCGGCCAGCAGCCACAGTGAGCGGCCGTCCAGAAGCCGGCGACTGATCTGCCTCACCCGGGAAGAGCGCAATGATGGTGCCAACTTGGGCCAGTGAAGCAACACCCTCCACAACTAGATTGAAGAACAAAAAAAAAAAAAAAAACGACAGTAACTTGTCTGTTCCCCTTTCCCCAATTCCCCAGCACTGTTCCCATCCCCCCAATTCCCCAATAAAAATCTTTAAAAAAAAAAAAAAAAAAAGACACATTGCCATTAATCTCCCCTCAAAACACTCCTCCTTGCTTCGAGCACCTTATCCCATCATTCTTGCCACTTTCTGAAGCAGCTCTGGAAGTCCTCTTCCGTGAGTGTCTTCACTTCATCCTCCATCATAACAACACTCTGTGTCATGCATTGCTTGTGGTAGAGCAATTTCTGTCAAAATCATAATGGTATGTCCTCATCCACCTTATTCACAGGATCTGGCACTGGGAAACCGGTGGCTCTTCCCCAGTGTCAAAATGACCATGAAAGGTAAACGTTTTGAATCAATTCAAGACATCGAGGCAGCCAGGACAACACAACTAAAGACACTCACGAAAGAGGACTTCCAGAACTGCTTCAGAAAGTGGCAAAAATGATGGGATAAGTGTGTTCAAAGCGAGAGGGAGTATTTTGAGGAGAATTAATAGCAATGTCTTTTACTATAATGATTTTATTTATTTAAACATTCACCATATTTGTTGATCACACCTCATATACTGTAGCTACTGTTATTGCTGTATTGAGCTTGTGTGAGGAAAATATCAGTGTCTTCCAGTTCTTCACACTGGTTAACATATTTGTGTAGAATATATTTTTAGGAATGGATTATTAATATCAAGTGGAAAATGCCTATATATGCAGGAACTTGCATACTTAGTAGGCAAGACAATGACATTTTTGGTATTCTACTCATAAACAGTTTAATGAACCAGTAATAAAAAGTATATATAAAATTATGTACTGGATGTCAGTATCTTAGAAATTTATAAAAGACTTAGATAAGAACCTATTTGTTTTAAAATACAATCATTCAATCAGTGTTTTGTAAACCACAAAAGTAAACTATTTAATTTCACACTTCTACCTTGGAGTAGAATAAGAGAAACATGTATGGTAATTTCAAAGCGGTAATAATTTCTTTTAATTGATTTTTTTAGCTTTAGATTAGATTAAAACTATATCATGGTATAAGTAAATATTTTGGTTGAAGTGTCTTAAATAGTTACTATTTATTATTGGGTCATGCATGAAAGTTATCCCCACATGTTATTATAAAGTCTTAGTGAGGCCAGTTTCTATTTATACATAATTTCTAAAAAATTTCTGGCATAACAGAATCTGTAAATATTTATGTTTGTATTTCTAAAGTACACTTGCAATCATTTATGTTTCAATTTTTATTGAGCTATAATTGATATATAACATTATGTAAGTTTATTATTTACAACATGACTATTTGATACACCTGTATACTGGAAAATGATTACCACCATAGTGTTAGCTAACACCTCCATAATGTCACATAATTCCCATTTCTTTTTTGTAGTGAGAGCATTTAAGATCTTCCCTCTTAGCAACTTTCAAGTATATAATACAGTATTATTAACAATAATCACCATGCTATACATTAAGTCCCTAGAATTTATTCACCGTGTAACCAAAAGTTTGCACCCCTTGATGGAAACCTCTCCATTTCCCTCACCCCCCAACTCCTGGAAAATACCATTCCACTCTCTGTTTGAATGAGTTTGGCTTTTTAGATTCCACGTATGATATCAAACAGCATTTGTCTTTCTCTGAGTTAAATCATTTAGCTGGAAGCACCATTTGCAGTTTGAAAGGGTGCTCAGGTAAACTTTCTGTGTGGCTTATACATTAGGCACTGAGATTGTTTAAGCATGAGGCTGTTGTGACAATATCTCTGAAATTCATATCATGTCATCTAGCTATAGTTTGTAATTGCAAGGATCAAGAAAAGGACAATTTTAGTTCTCGATTCCAAGTCAAAGAATAGGAGAAAAAATAGAAATAGATTTGGAGAGTTACAGGCAGATACTGAAGGAAACTATTAGAATTTGGGATCCAGTCCAGTTTACAAGTAGAAAACTAAACAAAACTCAAAAGACAATGAACAGCAGTAGCTTCTAACATCCACAAAGGTATATTATAGTTTCTATTGAAACGCACTTTTTCTCTCTAAAAATTACCCCCATTTATACCGAAGATAGCCAAATTGAGACTAATTTATTTGCAAAATAAACCTAGTTTCAATAAACTTGGCCTGTTTGTGTAAATCCAGCAAAAATTAACCATATAGGCTCTTTTAAATCTGCTTTGCTGGAATTTTTCATAAGGAATCTCCAAGTTGAACTTTAAATATCCTCTTAAGGCTAAGAAGTCAAGCCACATACTCACCATCAGACTTCCCTTCCAATACCTACAGATTTGGGTGAATTTCTCTCATTGTGGTCCTCAGTGTACCCTGAGGTTTTTTTCTTTGCATCTCCCAGAAAGCAACCTTTGTTCCTCACCTGGAAAGACTGCTGTGAACCATGTAAGCAAGATATGAGACTATTATCCCAAGGGGCATTTATTGGTTTCCAAAGTCAATCGTAATTCTTTAAAACTTTCCGGTCATATCCAAGTCTATGCATCTCTGTCAAACATAACAATCCAGTCAAAGCCTTGGTAATAAAACCAGTTTCCAATTATGTCCTGTTTAAAGAGACCAGATTCTCATTGGATTTATGCAAATAATCACTTTGCTATGAAAATAAAAATACTCAAGTTTCCAAATTCTGGAGGGATCAAGTAGGCAGAAAAAAATGTTTCAATTCTGTTTACAAAGGCATATTTTACCAAACGGTTCAAAGTCATAGGTAGTTTAAGAGAAACAAGTTTCCTTATATCTGGAAAATATGACTTAAAAATCAGCACTACTTTAAACAAAAATTCATAAAAATTATAATCATACTCAGTTCACTCAGCCCCATATAAACAATTCTTGCGTTTTTTGATCCATTGCCAGCATTTCATAAATACAATTATTCCTTAGAGTTCTATAAATCTTTATTCATTTTAAAGGTATGATATGAAAGTTTATTCTCAGACACTGGTATTTTAGAACAAGTCAGAGTGCTCTCCATGTATCTTTCTGAAGATGAAACATATTTGCAAAAGTCTCAGAGTAAAATAATGACGATCTATAAATAACAACCAAAAAAACCTGAAAATGATATGGTTATAGATCTGATTATAATGTAATTGATAAAGTGAATTTCTCTTTTCTGTAACATATAACATTGTAATATCCCATCTAGAATTACAAATAAAAATATTATATCAGGACACTGTAGACCCTTGGAGATTTTAATCTCTATAAAATTCATTTTAGTAATAAGAATATATGCATACAAATACAACATAATTATTATTTTTTCTTTATTTGACAAAGCTTTTCATGCAATTTTAGTATACCACATAGGTCTTATTAGTTTAAATTTTCTTTTATAAGGAGAGAGAAAGAACAAAATTTTGAGGCATTCCAGGGGACCACTGGAATAACCCAAAGCCATTCCAAGCTAAGAAAAAGTCTCCTTTTAAACCCTGAACCCTGGAAGTTTGCCAAATATACTTGACCAAAAGATGATATATCATTATTAATATTAAATTATCCATTTTCTCAAAGTGAAAATAAAAGATGTCAAACATAAGTACAGGTTACCTATTATTATCAAAACCTTAGTTCTGAGGATTGAGAAGATTTTCTTGAGTAGTCAAGCACCTGATGAAGACAATATAAAATGCAGAGAACTATTTTAATAAAACATAGAATCTTTGCTTTTTAGGTAGAAAACTTCTCATAGTACCTTATCTGGAGCAGAACAATAACGGAAGACTTTGTCCTTTTAACAGTGTGAAACGGAACCAAACTTTAATTCTGTATCAGCTTACTTTTGATGTTCAAATTAGCTTACTTTATTAAATTTATTTTAATATTATTCAGCTTCGCCACACATAAAACTTCCTCTCTCAAGATTCCTTTTCCACAAACCATCTACCACTCTCCTTTTTATATTCAGATTTTTGTTCTGTTTGTCCTCTCTCTTCTTCTGAAACAGCCAGCCTCATTTTAGGGGGAAAAACAAAACAAAACAAAAAAAAACCTTTCTTTTCCCTCAAAAAAACACATCTCCATACTTTATACCTTCTTCACTGAAAACATATTATTTCCTTCCATATTAATTAGAATTCTTAACCCTTATGAACCTTAAATTCTAGTGACAACTAAAAAGTAAGCAATTAGTGTTCTTTAAATTAGCAAAGTTATGAATGTATTTTATAGCCACTGGAAACATAAGCTGTTGGCAATTATTTATAATTATTTTAGAAACATTTGTGTTTTAATAAGCTACAAGACATTTATTAACAGATCCAAATTTATCTTTTAGTTTCTCTGTAATAAGAAGCCAAAAGTGGGTAAACTTAGGTGTATCTAGCAATTAATGCTTCAGTGTTTCATTTTTTGGAAATATCTAGATATTTGATCATTTTTATCATTTAACTTACTAAAACTCTAAGGTTTCAAGTTACCAAAGAAATTTAGAAAACCATTAAGTACACTTACAATATAATTATTGCTAAAGAGTTAACATAAAATAAACTTTTATGCCATTTACATTTATTTAATTTCTTTGTTCTTAACAATTAATTTTGAATTACTTATGAAAATTTTATCATACCAAATCATTTTTCTTGCTGACAAATTTTACAACAGAGATAAGATGAACTTATTTCACTAACAAACCCAGGTAGAATAAAAGTATTTTTTAATGCTGATGATTCTAAAGATATGCCTATTTAACCAAACCAAACTCAAACCAACTTTAGTATCAAATATTTTCCCAGATCACATGACTGAAAAGCATTTGGGTTAGTTTCTGTTATATTTTTCAGAATTCTTATATTAGTGCTTGTTTATTTAAGTCAATTTAATATTGCAATAAGTTAAGATTTTGCTCAGATGGCCAAAGCTTTGCATGCTGTAAGAATTCCTTTAGGGGCTGGCTGAGTGGCTCATTGGTTTAGAGTTGGCTTGGGACACCAACTCTGAGCAGCCGGGCTGCCAATTCGGATCCCACAAGGGCCAGTGGCGCTGCCCTTTACAGTTAAGATGGTGAACAACAGCTCGACCTGGAGCTGGGCTGCCCTGAGTCATCCGCGACGGCGTAGGCTGCAGTGGGACTGCAGTGGGCCGCTGTAAGCTACCGAGTGTGGCCGGCAGCCAGCGTGAGCTGCTGTGAGTGACCATGAGTAGCCGTCCAATTGCCAGCGAGTGACTGCCTCGCCCGGGAAGAGCGCAATAATACCAACATGGGCCAGTGAAGCAACGTTGTCCACAACTAGACCGAAGAACAAAAACGACAGCAACTTGTCTGTTCTCCTTCTCCGATTCCCCAACGCTGTTCCCTCCCTCAATTCCCCAACAAAATCTTTAAAAAAAAAAAAAAAAGAACAGAGAAAGAATTCCTTTAAAGCCATTTTAAAATTAATTTATAATCAATCAAAGAATGCATTCCATTGTCTCAGAGAGGCCTGAGACCCTCTCCTTCAAGGGTGCTCCTTAAGGTGGATTTGTCAACAAACAAAAACAATAAAAAATGGAAAGCAAGTGTGTACAATAAAGTTGGAAATCTCATAAAGCAAAAAGAGTAGCTTCAGAATGCCTGAATTTAAAAGTGGCAGATTTTCCTAGAGAAAGATAATGCCAAGATGGAGCCTGTGCACAAGATGGTGGCCTCCAGATGTCTGGAGATGAAGATGCGGGAGAGGAGGAAGATGCCTCAGATGGCATTTTACTTCTTACTTCCAGGCCAGTTAATGGTCTCTGTGATTGATCCACTCAAAAGGAGCAAGCCACAAAAAGGAGAGGGTTTTTTTCCGTTTTTGGGGGGAGTGATCGCAGTGAGCAAAGCATAGGTTAAACTTGACTGGAGATCCAACCTGGGTCACGGCAGTGAGAGCACCAAAGCCAAGCCACTATACCGCCAGGGAAATGCGGGTTATACTACGACTGTTCGCCATGTGTCTTCCTCTTCAGCACAAACAAAGTTCAGATGAGTGAGCTCCAGATAGGCTACTGGTGCCGGCTGTTTTACCATGTATAATGAAAGCCCAAAAGAGTGTGTGAAGTCCCCAGTCCCCTGGGAATGGCTCCAAGGGTCAGAGGGAGAGAGCAGTGCCTCCCACGAAGAAGTTCACTACAGTCACTGAAAAATGCAGTCCCTGCAAGTCAAATCATTTAAAACAAATACCATCAACAAACAGCATAATATTCACTCACATTTATAGGCACAATTTTCAGCGAACCAACAGTCCAACCACAAACATACAAACAACCAAATCCAGTGGCCGGCTCTAAACCAAGACAAACAAGCTTCGAATGCAAGTGAAGTTATCAAGAGAACCTCTCAAAGCCTTTTTCCTTAACACAACCAAGAAGGGAAGTCCTCCAAACCAAATGAATCCTACAAGGACTCAAACAAGGGAAAATCTCTTTAGGGTCAACACCTACAAGGTTACTCACCAGTAGACGTCTTCCAAACCGACAACCCCATTTCTCGCACTGGTAAACGAAAGCTCTGTAGGTTAGCCACGCCGAGTCGGCAGCAAGCACTGAATTCAGATCTGTCCTTGAAATAATCAATCCAGGTCGGCAGCAAGCACTGAATTCAGATCTGTCCTTGAAATAATCAATCCAGGCAGCTACTTGGAGGGAACCTGAAGAGGTGACCACCCTGGCCAGAGGTTGTTGAACCTCAAGCAGAAAGTCCACTCAAGACTAAGTCCCATCTAAGTCACGATTTTTGTTACTGAACAGAAAGAGTTCATCCAACCAGCACTAGCAGAGCCTAACGCTAAGCACTGAGAACTGCAGTGGAGAACTCAGGGTCACTTTTTTTTTTTTTCGGCCCCGCCCTCCAGGGTCACTTTTTTTGCAGAGCGCTAAGCAAGGAAAATAGGAAAGCTATGGCTCAAGAGCCCTAACTCCCTGATACAGAGTTCGAGGCGTGCTTTTAAAGGCTTGGCAGGGCAAGTTCCAGTTGCAGGACCTTGGAGCGTGGATATTAATAGTAAGGGGCTTCAGCACAAAATCTTCCTGGACAACAGACCTTTTACTTCCAAAAGGGCTCCCATTTGGAAGTTCAAGTTCCAGTTATGTCCCAGTCCTTTCGTTGGTTCCCTATGTGTGGGGAGGGGAAGGGCGGGAGGACTTGTGGCTCTAGGACTAGGAGAAGCTGGAAGTCAAATTCTCTCTTTTGTGCCCGCTTGGGCTGCATGACTTGCAGTTTTGGTCTGTTGTCTCTCAAATGCAGCTCAGTAATCTTGTTAAACAGGATAGGACCATTTTGAGCTTGTTTTGCTGTTAACATAATCAACATGAGAATGCAGACATCTCTGAGAGTAAGTTCCTGTTTTCATTTATTTTGGCTATACACCCAGAAGAGAAATTTCTGGATCATATGGTAGTTACATTTTTATTTTTTTGAAAATTTCCATAATGGTTTCCATAATGGCTGCACCAATTTACATTCTCGACAATAGTGCACAAGGGTTTGCTTTTCCCCACACCCTTGGCAGCATTTATATTTTGTCTTTTTAATGATAACCATTTTAATATGTGTGAGGGGATATATCACTGTGGTTTTAAGTTGCTTTCCCCTGATAATTAGTAATGTTGAGTAATTTTTTAATGTATCTGTTTTCTATTTGTATGTCTTTTTTGGGGAAAAAAATCTATTCAGTTCCTCTGTCCATTTTTTTAATCAGATTGTTTTTTCTCTATTGAATTACATGAATGTTTTATATATTTTGAATATTAACTCTTTATCAGATATTTGACTTGTTAATATTTATTCCACTCCATAGGTTGCTTTTTTTTTGCATTTTGTTGATTGCTTCTTTTGTGTGCAGAAGCCTTTTAGTTTGATGTAGTTGCACTTATTTATTTTTACCTTTGTTGCTTGTACTTATCGTGTCATATCCAGAAAATCACTGCCAACACCAATGTCAAGGAGATTTTTTTCTTTCGTTTTTTTGTAGCAGTGTTACAATTTCAAGTCTCATGTTTGTCTTTAATTAATTTTGAGTCAATTTTTTGAGTGGTGTAAGATAGGGGTCTAATTTCATCCTTGTGCATGTGGTTGTCTAGTTTTCCCAAAACAATTTATTAAAGAAGCTATTCTTTCCCCATTAAGTATTCATGAAGCCCTTGTCAAATATTAATTCACCATATATGCAAGGGTTTATTTCTGGGCCCTTGATTCTGTTCCATTGGTCTATGTGTCTATTTTTATACCTGTACAGTACTGTTTTGATAGCTTTATAGTATAATTTGTAATCAAGAAGTGTGATGCTTCCAGCTTTTTTCTTCTTGCTAAGAATTGCTTTGGCTATTCAAACTCTTTTGTGATTACATACAAATTTTGAGATGTTTAAAAAATCTATTTCTGTGAAAAAAATGTCATTGGTATTTTGATAGGGATTGTATTGAATCTATTATAGATGGCTTTGGATAGTATGGACATTTTGACAGCATTAATTCTTCTGATACATAAATATTAGATATCTGTCCATTTGTGTCTTCTTCAGTTTCTTTCATCAAAGTCTTTTGGTCTTCAGTGTACAGAGCTTTTGTTTCCTTGGTTAAACTTATTCCTAATTATTTTGTGATTTCTGCTGCTATTGTGAATGAGATTTTTAAATTTTTTTACATATTCTATTGTTAGTGTAGAGACTAACACAACTGATCTCTGTATGTTGATTTTATACTCTGCAACTTTTACTTAATTTGATTTTAGTTCTAACAGCTTTTTTTAGGATTAGATTATGTAAGATTCTACATGTAAGATTACATCATCTGCAAAGACACTTTTACTTCTTTCTGTTCTATTTGGATGCCTTTTTTTTTTTTTACTTGAGTTATTGCTCTAATTAAGACTTCCAGTACTTTGTTGAATAGGAGTTTTTGCTTTGTGGTTACCACAAGGATTACATAAAACATCTTAAAAGTATAATGATCTATAATATGTTGATAACAATTTAACTTTGATTGCATACAAAAACTCTACCCTTTTACTCCTCCCTCTAATGTTTCTGATGTCAAAATTTACATATTTTTATTGTTTATCCATTAGCAAATTATTGTAGTTATATCTATTTTAAATACTTTTGTCCTGTATCCTTTATACTACATATACGTGGTTAACCCAGTACCATATCATAGCATTACAGGACGTTTACAATAATTCTTTGGTGGTATCATGTTTTCCTGATTATTCACGATCCCCATGGCCTTGCATATGTGTCCATGCATTTGAAGAAGCACTCACCTCTTTCAGACTTTCCGGACTGACTTTGGTAAGGAAAGATTTTTACTTATGTGTGGAAACATGCTGGAGCATTCTATGATCCCAGGTCTAGTGGTTGAGGGTGCCAAGTACGAGGGCACTAGGTTCAGGGGCATGTTATGTCTTTTTGGCTCAGGCCAGTGGGACCCACAGCACGGACACTGTTTGGTCCTTAGTGAGCTCTGCAGTGGTGTTGGGATGGGTAGCTTCTGCGCTGGCTGCAAGGGCTTTTGGGGTCCTCAGCAGCACCTGCAGGTGTAACAGCTAAGGGCCTGGGCAGGCATCGGTGGTATCTGGAGCTGGTAGCGTGTGCACACTTGTTGGGAGCCAGCTGCGCCTCAGTGTTTGACATGGCCAAGAGCACTGCTATTGTGACAAATTCTGAAGCTCTGACTGAGAAACAGATACTGCTTTATATCTTAAAAGACTTAAATTCCCTTGTGGATGCCCCCAGTAGGACAAAGATCTGACACCCCTTCTTATATTGGTTGTTTAGTTTATCTTAACTGAATAAGTGAGTTTTAGACATATTGCGATAATTCTGTTTTGCTGTTAGTTTCTTAGTAATAGACAAGTTATGCACCTTATAATTCTTAAGATCCTGTTTAGCCAGTAGTGTTGCTTTAGGCCCCAGGGCAGGAACTCTGCTCCAGCCACAAAGCCATTATAGGTAGACATTGAAACATTGTTAGGATAAGTTAGTCATTAACATAGAACAGGTCAGGCTGTACCCTGTAACAGAAACATCAGGAGAAAGAAAAGCTCTGAGAAAAACAACTTCCAAAAGAGCAAAAGTTTAAGTCTGGAAAAGGTCAACTGCCCAGTATAAAAGGGACATGCCGTAAAAATAAAGTGAGACACTTCTTCTTGAAAGCGCTCCTGTGTCTCCGCGCGTCTTTTTCCTCTTTCCTCGCCGACTCCGCCTCCACCTGAGGGAACCCCTGGACCTGCAGGAGCTGGTCTCCTGCACACACTCCACTGTGGGCATCAGCTGCAGGTGCCTGTGTAGTGACAGCAGCCAGTTGCAGGCCTACACATAATATTGGGGGCCAGGGTAGGAAGCAAGGGGTAAGGCCAACTGTGGGTTCGCCAGCATCTAGGGGGTTCCTGGCTGTTGGTGTGCAGTACTGTAGCTTATGGGGTTTGCCACAGTGGCATGGTAAGTGGCATACAGTGACAGGGGTCAGTGACAGGCATGCATGTGCACAGCTGGGTGGGACAGCTGCAGGTAAGAGCAGAGCTACAGGACGTTGACAGGAAATAGCGTTTGACCAAGCCCACAGGGAACGACAGGGGCCTTGCCTGTGGCTGTGCTCCCCCGTGGCTGCACAACCTACCCAGGTATGCACACAGTATTGGCATCTAATGACAGATGTCTGGTAGTGCGCGAGTGCATAGCAGAAGGGGCACAGCCGCGTGTGCCAGACACAGGGATCTAGCTTGGCAGCTTGCACTTCAAGACGCAGAGGCCTGGGCTAGCTGCTTGTGTGGTTCCTGTGCTCAGCCAGGGGTAGGTGGGAGGGAACAGGGTGGGACTCTGGTGGCTGGTGTAGGCTGAATGAAAATCCCTGCGAAGTGAAAGCTGGTGAATTCTACGGGGCATCCACATGCAGTTAAGATGGCCCGTCCCTTCTTCATTGACAAAACTGGTTAGGTTTGTCTGCACAGCAGGTGACTGGGAGCTGCACTCCCTCCCACTGTGTGGCCCGCTCCTGGTAGCCTCTGCTCGTCTTCGTTTCTAGCAGTCCCTATAGTGTCAGCTTGGCCAGCTTAGGAGGGGTGAAACGACGAAGGCCATTTGTGCAGTGCCCGGAAAGGCTCTGAAATTTGGTTGTTCATTTTGTTCTTTCTTTCCTGAGGAAGGGAACTCTTCCTCGCAGAGGAGTTCCCTATTGGTGCTGAGCAATGCACGCTTGGGGATAGACTGATGCAAGCGAAATGAAGCTGTCTTCCTTCTCTTTTGGTGTGGTTATTCTCAGGTGTTTGTTCCACTGTGTTCCGCTGAATTCTTCAGTGGACTCCAGAGGTCTCCAATGCCTGTTTTTATTCATGGATAGCTGTCTAATTGCTGATCTTTGAGGGGAGACAGAGGCTGGAGTCTTCTACACTGTTATTTTGGTGATGGCGCTGTCCACATGCATTTATTTTAAAAGGAGATTAACCAGAAAAATATATTTCCCCCAAAAAGAAATCTGCTCTGAACTACTTATTGTTTTATCTTCTGAAATTACATTATTTTGAAAACCATTCTACCATGCATCACTGTTTTAAATGTGTATAGCTAAACTGTATAGTTTAGCTAAATCTATGCACTAATGCAAGTTAACACTAGCTATTAAGTGTAACACTATTTACACGAAAATATAAACAAATTCCATCTTATTTTTAATTTTATTGACTAGTGTTTGCCATGGTAGCTATAAAGTCACCCTAGAATAGATTAGGTTTAAAAATTTCCTGTAAATGCTGATTTGTTTGATTCTAAACCTCAATTTTATCACAAATTTCAATTCAATAGCAAACAAGTCAGAAAAAAACTGCTCTTGAATAATAATAGCATATATTTAGAAATGCTTGAGAAAAAGAAATCATTTTAATATTTAGAATCAACATAAAAAATACAATTTGTATATTGACAAAATAATACAAACAAATATTGAACATATAAATCCATTACTTGACTACAGTGACAGCTAATAAATAATTTAGAAATAAAAGCATAATAAATTGTAGAAATTAGGTTAGCATTGTGCATATATTGATTTTTATAGTTTTATTTAGTAACATATGTAAAATATAATAATATATACCCAAACTAAGGTATGTTTACAAATATATATTTACATTTTATATCTAGCTTGTTTTATAATAGAAATTTGAAAAAATACATACACTCAATATTTCTGTTTATTTTATTAAAGGATGAATCTGTAATGTTTATTTCTTCCCATAAAGTAGGCGAATTGGAAGATATTAAAATAAAATGTTTGATTATTTTCAAATTGCTTTCTTTTCTTAGATTTTACTGGATCCTCAAGGTTATTTCTCCATAGATAAATCTTTTACTCAGTCTAATGTTAAGGTGTCCCTTTTATCTAAGAGAAGAAGTTGTCTACGCAATTTTAGTGTCTCCTATATTTATTAAGCATGATAGGTTATCTGTATAATTAACATTTCTTAACTAGTAATGTGTGGAAAAACTGTTGATTGAGATATTAAGTGGTATTGATTTCTAAACTTTCTTTACATATGTATGGATGTAAAACTTATAGAAAATAAAGGTCTGAATCTTAGTTATACAGGTTAATGCATTTTTATATGTGTATAAATGCACACAAGAATTATCCCATTTAAGATATAGAACATTTTCAGTAATCCAGGAGGTTCCCTCATTTCCATCTCAGGCACTAACTCCCTAAATGTAACAACTATTCTGGTATCCATAGGTTAGTTTTGCCTGTCTTGGAAATTCATTTAAAAAGCATCACACAGTATGCACTTCTTTGTGTTTGTCTGCATTTACTGTCAGAGAAATTTATGTTATTTTAGCATGTAATAATAGTTCATTTTCCTTCATATTTCTATGCTAGTCCACTGTATGATGATACCACAGTTTGCTCATCCATTCTGTAGTAATACTGGTGGTCAATTGAGTTGTATCTAGTTTGGGGCTATTTTGCATAAAGCTGCTATATGCAATTTAGTGTATATCTTTTAGTGGGAACAATTACTTGTTTATGTTAGATATATACCCATTAGTGGAATTGTTAGGTCTGTGATAGGGTATATTTATTGACAGAAAAAATTGTGAAAAATTTTGAAATGGACAAAAATTGATAATAGTGCAAATTAATTGTCTGATAGAATGCATTTGATTATTTCCCTGAGGATACACCTTTATTTTATCTATTTATAGATCCTTTTTAGAATTTTTATTCTATATACGTGTGTATTTTTAAAATTCTTATTTAAACTGGTTGTAACATCAATAGTTTCATCAATTACAAATTCAAAATGTGCTTCTTTTATATTTGTGTGAGAGCTATGATTTTACCATCTTTTAATACATTTGGCTTTAGTACATACTGTCAAAGAAATATCCAACTTGATGGTAATAATTTATACTCCAACTAGCCATGTCGGAAATTTTCAATTGCTCAGCATCCTTACCAACATTTGGAATCATCAGTCACTTTAATTTCAGCACTTCTGTTGGCATGTAGTTCTTTTAAATTTGATATTTATTTGTAATTCCCTGATAATTAATGATATTGAGCATCATTTTGCATGCATTATAGCCTTGAATATTCTCATATTAATTGCTTACTCAAGACATTTTCCCAATTAGATATTGAGTTATCTAGTTCTCATTTATCATTATGAGTTTGTTATATATTCTGGATATAAGTCCTTTGTACAAATATTGCAAATATGTTCTCCCAGTCTGTGGCTTGACTTTCAATATCTTTGTGGTGTCTTTGATAAATAAAATTTATTAATTTCATTAAATCCAATTAATCAATATTATCTTTTATGGCTAATGCTGTTTCTGACCTGCTTACAAGTTATTTGTCTCCCCGAATATCATGAAGATATTCTATTTTATTCTTCTAGTACTCTTATATTGTTTACTTTCATATTTAAATATATAATCTATCTTAAATTAACTTTTTGTGTATGGTATAAGCTAAAGTTAAGATTAATTTATATTCATATGTATATCCAATTTATAACTAGCCCAACTTATTGAAAAGACAGCTGTTTGATCACTGCAGTTTATAATAGGTCATAAATAAATCAGGAATATATATATATGTATATATGTATATATATATATATGTATGTATATATATATATATATATATATATATATATATATATATATATATACATATATATATATTCAGTCTATTTCTGGGCTCCTCATACTCTTCCACTGATATGTGTTCATCCTTTGCTTATTTTAATTATTGTAACTTTATAATGAGTTTTTGTATGAATCCTTATAGGGCCTCTAAGGGTGTTTGTCTTTTTCATGATTATCATGGCTATTCAAGGCCCTTTTAATTGCCATATTACCACAAAATGTTTCAAGAAATTTTTCAAGAAAAATACTTCCATGATATTAACTGGAATATCACTGAATCAACAGGTGAATTTGGGGAATATAGACATCTTAAAAATATTGAGTTTTCCAATTCATAAGCTTAGTATATCCTTCAGATTACTTATGTATTCTTTAATTTTTGTCAATATTTTACAGTTTTATGTGTGGAGCTAATTTGCATCTTTTATTACATTTATTACTAAGTGAATGTTTTCTAATCTATTGAAAATAGTATAGTATTTATTATTTTATTTTCCTATTATATAACAAATACAACTGATAGTTTTATGTTGACATTAATCTAGTGACCTTATTAGTTTCATCTATTAATTCCAAGAGTTTGTCTGTAAATTTCTTTATGTGTTTTGTGTATGTAATTTTTACATCTGTGAATACTCAGTATTTTTTTCTTCTTTTTAGTTTTTATGGTTTTTATTTATTTTACTTGCTATCTTTCACTGGCTAAGACCTTCAATACAATTAATGATAGTGTATATCCTTGATTTGTTACCAAACCAATGGGGAAATAATTCAATATTTTATGCATTACTATAATGATACCTGTTGGTTTTCTGTTGATAATCTTTATCAGATTAAAATTTTTCTGTTCCTAAACTATCAATTTTATGAAACATACAGAGATGTTAAGTGTTGCCAATTGATTTTATTTTTTCTAGTAATATATTCCTTTTTTATTTTTTTTTTTATTTTTTTTTTTTTAATTGGGGAATTGGGGGGATGGGAACAGTGCTGGGGAATTGGGGGAAGGGGAACAGACAAGTTGCTGTCATTTTTGTTCTTCAGTCTAGTTGTGGAGGATGTTGCTTCACTGGCCCAAGTTGGCACCATCATTGTGCTCTTCTCAGGCGAGGCAGATCAGTCACCGGCTTCTGGACGGCCGCTCACTGCGGCTGCTGGCCTCTCACGCTGGCTGCTGGCCGCTCACGCTGGCTGCTGGCCGCTCACGCTGGCTGCTGGCTACACACGGTAGCCCATGGCAACACACTGCCACAGGGGCTGCAGCCTCTGCCGTCGCCGGCGACTCACGACTGCCCAGCTCCAGGTTGAGCTGTTGTTCAGCATCTTAGCTGTAGAGGGCAGTGTCACTGGCCCTCATATGTGGGATCCGAACCGGGGCCCTCTGGCGTCCCAAGCCAGGTCTTAACCATCGCGCCACTCGGCCGGCCCCATATATTCCTTTTTTATATCTGTGATTATGTTATCTTTTAAATGTTAATTCAACTTTGCATTTTAGAATAAATCATACTGACTCATGAGATTTTACCTTTTTTTACATTGCCTCATTTCAACTAGCTGCTATTTGATTTACAATTTTTGTAACTATGTTCATGAAAATTTTTACCACATAAATTTGCTTTTTTATAGAGCCCAATGAAAATATTTGCTAATTAACATTTTGATATATTTTTTGACCAGGTGTTATTTAAAAATATGTAGGTGAGTTACCAAATATTTGGGGTGTGAATGTTTACATAAGTGAAACTAGTATAAAATGGAGTCACAACAGCCATTCCAGAGGAAATGCCTTGCATGATTTGCTCCTTAAAACTTTGGACTGTTTTAACTCTATCAGACCTTTGGACTGAGGCAAAGCAACACAGTCTTACAAAAAATTGCTTGGAAAGCCAGCAGGAAAGCAGATATCCTGACCACAAGGACTGATGATTATGGACTCTCTATCTGAAGATAGAGTCAGTAACCAAACATATATATTAATAGTTAAAGAGTAATTCAGCATGTTAGCATCAATAAGACTTTCTTTCTTCTATTATGTAATTATTACTTTCTTTTTCTCATAAAAATCCCTTGCCCTCACCCTGTAATTAGGACATTATCTGGGTTTCTGCCTGAATCTGTACTCCCAGAATTGCAGTTATTTGATCTCAATAAATGCTTAATGCCTCCCAGTTTAGACTTTTAATTTTTAGTTAACGTAGCTGGTGTCAGAAGTGGGACATGAAGCGATGTCACCTTCATGGGCCAATGTCCGCAGGGATCAGGTGCAGAACCCACATGAGCACTTTATGCTCACCACTTACTTCAACCACTGACTCCTCCAACTGTGAGCCCTCTCATGCTCCAATCTTCCTTCCTTTGGTTGCGGCCAATACCTTTCTTAGGGATTAGAGGGTGGGATCACCCGGTAGACGACTGTCTCAAAGCCAGTTTGCTTATGGCTACTGCAGCTAAAGGATAGTTCCTCAGGAAAGGTTTTCCTCATGGCTTCCATGGATGGTGTGCAGCTCACAGGGGTTTCCCTCCCGGTGAGCAGTCTGATTACATTAAGAGTTTACCTATTGTCATTCTTGTTTGCCTACTCTGCTGTTTTACTTTGTCTCTGTCTTTCGTGTAATTTATCATAAGGGGGAAAACCACTGGTATCATTAAGTTTTACTTGTTTTCTGTCTTGAGAATTTGGGTTTTTAGCCACTGAGAATATTATCTCTGACCTCTGCCATCCAGAAAGTGCACATATGGGTGTGCATTTTGCAGCCATCAAATAGACTGGGATTCTGAGCAGCGCTAGCCAGTTGGTTAGAAGCACAGGTAACAAAATTGGGCATGGTGACCAGTGTCCTTTTATCTTTTTGTCCAGACAAGTCTACTCCAGGGAAATTTTCTTTCACATGGGACTTACAGCTTCTAGCTGTTCTTATGTTTAAAACTACAGTTCATCCTCTCATAAATTTTTGTCCCAGTGGACCAACAATACTAAAGATGATTTAAAATTACAATGGCCACCCAGCAGACAGGGACCCTGTCTACCAACTTGCAAAAAGATCACTTGACACTATTCCTCAAGCCTTTCCTAAATCAACTGATTGGAACAAGATATAGGCTTGTATTAAAAAATCTGGAGAACCTACTAATGATTACTCTAGTAGGCTTCAGGTTGTTTTTAAAGAAAACTTTGGGTGCCCTTTAAAAGTAGACTTCAGCAAAGTGGCTTTGAAAGTAGACTCCAGTAAAGTTGTCTTCAATTCTATGTTTGTAAATGGCCTAAACCATGACTGCTTCCTCCTTGTTAAAATAAATATGATGGAATGGGAAATGCCTTCCACCCCTGATTTAGTCAAGCTAGCTAACCAATTACCTCTAACAGGTAATTAAGTCCTTTCCCTTGCCCTTTGAACTGAACCTTATTTGGGACAACCGTTCTTTCTTATTAGTGCACTCAACTCTTGTTCATTTGCTGGGGAAATATTTCTTAGAAAAATAGGATGCTTCCACCTCCTTTTCTCAAATGGGGGAAATAATTCCTAAGGCTGATTCAATTCCCAGCTCAGCTCACAGGACTAAACATTCCTCAATACGCCTAACTCTTTTTACTCTTAAACCAGCAAATAAGGAATCTAAGAGCTCAGCCCTCTTCGAACAAATTCCCAAGATGCTCTAGGCAAAATCCACAGCAGATATTGAAAAGATTCATTCAGATCCCCTGATAAGAATTAAGGTTGTTCCTAGCCAACGTCTCTTTAACATTAGACAGTACCCTTTAAATCATGAAGTTCTTGCAGGGATTGGTACAAATATAAAGGAATATGAGGTTGAAGGCCTTTTAATTTTCTTTACTAGTCCCTATAATTCACCCAGCCTCCCCACAAAGAATCTTCACAGATGAGGATGGAGATTTGTACAGGACCTCAGGACCATAAATAATATTGTCATTCCCAAATATCCTGGTGCCCCTAACTCCCACCCTCTCCCGACCTCTGTTCACACAAAGAACAAAAGCTTTGCTATTATTAATCTTTGAGGTACTTTCTTCAGCATACCAGTAGATCCTGAAGGTCAGTTTTTATTTGCTTTTACTTACCCTGTTTCCCTGAAAATAAGACCTAGCCAGAAAATAAGCCGTAGCATGATTTTAGGTGCCAAAATATGGCACCTCGGCATACTGAATATTTTAAGCTGAAGGAGTGTGTGGAAAAGGCACCCTTCTCCCGGAAACAGGTCATAAAACCCTCATGTGAGGGGCACGTGCCGTCCATATCCTGGAGGAATCATGCTATAGCCTATTCTCCGACTAGGTCTTATTTTTGGGGAAACACGGTAGGCAAGCCAACCAACTACTTGAACTGATAGGCACAAGGCTATACTAAGAGTCCTTCCAGCTTTTCACAGATCTTAAAGGGAGAATTAGCTGATGTAAATTTTAGAATGGATCTACTCTCCTACAATACATTGATGGCCTTCTCCTCTGCTCTCCTTCCAAGGAAAGAATGTGAACACGATAGTGTTCACCTTCCCAAGCTATTAGTCAAGACCCACAAGTTATCTAAATAAAAACTTCAATTTGTGGATACTTAAGTTAAATATTTAGGACATTTGATTTCAGATCTGGGACTCATTCTGGGCCCAGAAAGGCTTCAAAGCATTTTAAACTTTCCAAAGCCACAAACTAAAAGGCATCTCAGGGATTTCTAGACCTTTCGTGGTATTGCAGAAATTGAATATCAAACTTCTCCCTGATGGTCCAACCCCTATAAACTCTATTAAAATTTCACTAAACCAACTTCATAGATTGGGAAGAAACAGCCCACAAGGATTTTTGCCAACTAGAGGAAGGGCTTCTTAGCCCACCTGCATCCTAATTATCAACTCTCTTTATTTTTATACATGAAAGAGAAAGACATGCATTAGGGTCCTTACTAACACGGAAGGCAACACAGACTTCTTCGATGTTATAGCCAACAATTAGACCCCATGGCTAAAGGCTTTCCCCCATGCTTGAAAGTGATCTCAGCTACAACAGTCTTCACTAAATCCATGAAGAAAATAATTATGGCTTATTGTCTCACCATTTATGTTCCCCATGCAGTGGAGGCCCTACTAAATTCCCATGACACTCATCATCTTTCTTCTAGCTGGCCCACTTCTTAAGAAATATTGTTGCTCACTTCTCAAATCATGCCTTCTCTTTGCAACAATCTTAATCTTGCTACTTTTCTTTCCCTTCCTTTTGGTGAAACACCTTATGACTAACTTTCACTGACCAGGTACTGACACTTAGAGTAGATTTATAAGAAACTCCTATTACGAATGCTGAACTCTCATGGTTTACTGATGCTTCCTATCTTAGAAATGATTAAGGAAAATATTGTGCTGGGTATGCTATTACAACTCTTTTTGATGTGGTTGAAGCAGCTTTGCTGCCAAAAGCTACTTAACAAGCTGAACTGTATGCTCTAACGAGAGCCTGCATTTTAGCTAACAGCAAAACTGTAAATATGAATAGACAGTAGGCATGCCTTTGGGGTTGTTCATGATTTGGGTATGCTATGATAACAAAGGGGATTTCTAACATCCAGAGAATCCAAAATAAATAAAAAATGGGATCTTTGTTAATGAATTACTAAATTTGATACAACTTCTGTCAGGTGATTATCAAACTTCCTGGCATCCCAAACTGAATTCAGATGAAGCTAAATGAAATAATTTAGCTGATCAATCAGCACAAACAGTTGCCCTAAGTTCTATTAAAACTAAAAATATTATTGCAAAACTAGAGTATTTTCCAAAGGAAGATCTCAATCTGATTTTCAAAGATGCTCAATCCAGAGTGCCCCACAAAGAAAAACTTTTTTGGACTGAAAATGGTGGCATTTTTAGCCTGGTAACTAATATTTGGTGCAGCCTAAATATCAAACCAGTAATATCATGAGAATTCATGAAAAACCACTTGCTTGAAATGACTCATCAGATGACCCATTGGTCAACTGACAAATTGATGTTTTACTAAACAGTACTGGTGGGTACATGTACCTTAGGCTACCGAAAAAAACCAATTGACTTGTACTGTATGCCCACAGTTTAACTCAGGAAGACCTATTTAGACAGCCCCTGATGATTTTGATTTGCCCAAATGACCCTTTGATGTATGGAAAATGTTTTTCATTCAGTTGCCTGCCTCCTTCTCAAGATGATAGATACGTCCTTTAGAGATTCATATGCTCTCCCACTGGGTAGAAGCATTCTTTTGCCATCATGCCACCACCATAGCCATTGCTAAAATTCTGTTAGAAAAAATTATACCTACTTGGGGCACCTCTTCTGAATTACATAGTGACAGAGGAATGCATTTCACTGACTATGTTATGAAACAAATATGTGGAATATGGCCGATATTACAACACTTTCATTGTGCCTGTCACACCCAATTCTGCAGATTGATGGAAAGAACAAATGATATAGTTCAACTCAACTGGCAAAATTTATGGAAACCTTAACATTAACCTGGCCAACAGTTCTTCCTCTGTTCCTCCTGAATTTAAGATCTGCCCCCTTTGGCAAACATAAGCTTGCACCCTTTGAAAAAATTACAGGTCAACAACCTATGCATCTAATCTTATCTGCTCTTGATACTCAATTAATTAAAGGTGATATGTGGGCCGGCCGAGTGGCTCATTGGTTAAGAGTTGGCTTGGGAGTGCCAGCTCTGAGCAGTAGGGCCCCGGTTCGGGTCCCACATGAGGGCCAGTGACACTGCGCCCTCTACAGCTAAGATGGTGAACAACAGCTCTACCCGGAGCTGGGCTGCCATGAGTTGCCAGCGATGGCACAGGCTGCAGTGGGCTGCCGTGAGCTACTGTGAGTGGCTGGCAGCTGGCGTGAGCTGCTGTGAGCCACCGTGAGTGGCCCTCCGATGGCCAGCGAGCAACTGCCTCACCCGGGAAGAGTGCAATGATCAGAATACCGACATGGGCCAGTGAAGCGACATCCTCCACAACTAGACTGAAGAACAAAAGGACAGCAACTTGTCTGTTCCCCTTTCCCGATTCCCTAATGCTATTCTCCTCCCCCAATTCCCCAATAAAATCTTTTTTTTTAAAGTGATATGCTTTTCTATTGTTAAAAAAATAATTGATGCTGTTGATAAGAATCATAGCTTGGTACAATCTTTTCATAGTGTGCTCCTGGGAAAAATAGAAATTAAAAACCACAACCTATACTTGAAGGACATTTGGTCCTTGAAATTTTGTCCTGTGTAAAATGTCCACCGAGACATTTGGTACACACCAGAAGGTTCTTGAAATTTGGCCCTGTCTAAAATGTCCACAATTAAGGGCCAGACGAGTGGCTCAGTTTGTTAAGAGCCCGCTCAAGAGTGTGAGCTCTGAGCAACAGGGTCGCCAGTTTGATTCCCTGCCTAAGCTGAGCTGCCGACAGCTGCCAACAGGTGGCAGGATGGCTCAGCTTAAACAAAAAAAAAAAGTTAAAAAATAAAATGTCCACACTTAGAAAAAATGCCCAGGTTCAAATAGCCCATAATGTTTATTTCTACTTTTGGTTTACAAGGACAATACAAATTGGTAACTATAATATGGCCTCAGGGATAGACAAGATAGTCTGGGGAATATAATCAATAATGTTGTAAATATTTCTTAGGGGGCCAGATGGACTCATGTGTTGTTAGGGAGACCACTTCATAGTCGGTGTAGAGGCCTGACCACCGCACTGTATTTCTGAACTGATGTTGAATAATATTTTATGTTAAATATAATTATATATACATATAGTCACAGGACGTGGAGTAGAGAGTGGGAATGGAGTCAATGGAATTGTAATAGATAAGTATGATATCGGGGGTGGGAGGGCAGTAGATGGAGGAGGGGGGTTGTTTTTGTGTGAGGGTGAAAAGGATAACTATTGCATTGTTCTGTACACCTGAAACTAACAATAAATAAATAAATAAATAAATAAATAAATAAATAAATAAAGGAAATCTAGAGAATGACAAACACCCTGCAAACTGTAAGTGGTCACATCTCTACAATCCAGCCACTGTGTGACCTGGCGAGTGGCATAATGTGATGATCTAGTGTCAACATTCTTAGCAAAGCAATAAAAGATGATTCTGCGGGAAAAAAAAAAAAAAGACAGAAATGCCATGTATATAAAGTTACATCATAATTTCTTGTCTGAGTTTATTTCAGCTACAAGTGTAGAAAATAACTGATTTACTTAAGTTTTATGCTAGACAAACCAAGACTATCAACATCATGTTACTTAAAATCTAGTTTCAAACATGCTATTAACTTGCCACTGTACTGACAATTAAGTTCGCGAACTTGTTACAGCAATGTTGTCGACCTTTTTGATACCAGAAGGATTATTCATTATGAATTTGTACCAACTGGAGAAACAGTTAACCAAGTTCACTATTTGGAAGTGCTGAAAATGTTGAAAACGTTAGACGACCTGAACTTTTCGCCAACAATTCATGGCTCTTGTATCATGACAATGCACCAGCTCACATGGCACTGTCTGTGAGGGAGTTTTTAGCCAGTAAACAAATAACTGTATTGAACCACCCTCCCTACTCACCTGATCTGGCCCTCAGTGACTTATTTCTTTACCCGAAGACAAAGGAAATATTGAAAGGAAGACATTTTGATACATTCTGTACGTCAAGGGTAATATGATGACAGCTCTGATGGCCATTCCAGAAAAAGAGTTCCAACATTGCTTTCAAGGGTGGACTAGGTGCTGGTTTGGGTACATAGCTTCCCAAGGGGAGTATTTAAAAGGTGACCATAGTGATATTCAGTAATGAGGCGTGTAGCACTTTTTCTAGGATGATTTCGCAAACCTAATTGTCTGTCCTCGTATTTAGAACAAGTTGTTTAGCTTCCCTGTATTTTATTTATCTTATCTTAAAAATTTATGTTATAAGAATTGCCATCAGGATATGATGACATAAACTTGTTTTTCCCTGCTGCTTCCCACTAATCCCTACTATAAACCCTAGAAATGGTGCCAGAGACAAGCAAAGACTACTGCAAAAGGTGATAGGAAGGCAAACTGGTTTGGGATCCCCAGACAGGAGGAACAACGCAGTGTCTTCTATCCTCTCACACAACAGGAAGATATGAAACCGTGGGTTCTTATGACTTTGATTAAATTTAGCTTTGAATCCTAGTTCTAGAAATCATTTCTCTCTTTCCCTATACCCATCACAGACCTAGCCTTACCCTGGATAATCAGAAACCTTCAAGGCAGGAGAAGACCTGACGAATGGTCACAAGGTCTGGTCCTCCGGCAGGGTAAAGATGATGCCTTGACCTAAGTTATGTTTCGGCTCAGTAGCCCTAAGGTAGAACGACTTCCAGACTACTTTTTCCACAAAACCAGACAGAGGCACGCCAGAGCAGACATCAGAGCCATTCTCAAGACTGCAAAAATTATTTCTTACCCTTACCTTACCTCTGACCAATCAGCTGCCAGAACAACCCATGGTGTCTTGTGATTTTGCCCTATATAATGTGTAATCTACATGCCATCACGGAGTTGGGGCTTTCAGAGCATTATCTCCCCTCACCATGAATCAGCCAATTCAGTATTAAACTATCTTCCTTTCTATACTGCAAACTCCCGCTTGTGTATTTCTTTTGGCCAGTGCATGCAGGCAGACAGACTAAACTATTGGGGCCTGGTTACACCTCCCCAGAGGTATTTTCCAACCTTAAACCTAAGGACAGAAAGCAGCCCAGATAGGCTCATTTCTCCACCATTCCCTCTGATGAAACCAAGTCCCTGTGACAAATCAAGTCAAGCCTAGTAACACTGGCAAAGGGGATTGATTGGTTGATTAGGAGCCTAACCAAAAATAAGGGGCCAGGTGAAGCACTCTCCTCCCCCACTTAGAGTCACTGGGGCAGACAGGCTGGCTGAACCAGCAAAAAGGACACAGCTAAAACAAACAACCCAGTCTTGGAAGCTTTGTGGTACTCAAAGCCTGAGACTCTCCTCCCCTGCTCTAACAGAGGTGAGCAATGGGAAAGAGGAAAAAGGGACTCAAATTACAGCAACCTGCCTTGTCTGAGAAGCTTTTTTGTTGCCAACAGCACAACCTCTCCTGTCCCACCCAGAGGTGCCAAGGTGGGCTATGGAAATTGAAAAAAGAACACAGCCATAAAA
The DNA here is from genome assembly GCA_031876335.1 of Hipposideros larvatus. Classification (NCBI taxonomy): domain Eukaryota; kingdom Metazoa; phylum Chordata; class Mammalia; order Chiroptera; family Hipposideridae; genus Hipposideros; species Hipposideros larvatus. The sequence continues at coordinate 90,825,856 of CM063105.1, read as the reverse complement.
AATAACCCAGTTCCAGAAACTTCTTTGTTTTTGTGTGTCCAAGACTTTCCTTTCAAACCCGGAGATATAGGGTCGGGGCACAGAACCAGGAAAAGAGCACAACCATAACAAGTGGCCAGCTTGGTAACATGTTTTGTTTCTGTGGGCTGGACTCTCCTTCCCCCACCAAACATATACACTATCCACACTCATCCACACAAACAAACACATACACACACTCACATACAGGGGTGGGACTCAGATTCTCCTTTACCACGCAAAGGGTCACGAAGGGGCATTGGGAACACCTTCCCACATGAGAGCCACTCAGAGACCGGGATTGTGGAAACCTGTTCTACATCTTCAGGCAGCAACAGCAAGAAACAGTGGAAGTCCTAAGGCAAAAGACAAACAAAGCAGAAGAAATGGAAATGCAAAGACTCCCAAAATAAAAACGTGTTGAAAGCACAACACACAAAAGGTAGGCCAGGGCCGGCTGAGTGGCTCAGTTGGTTAAGAGCTCGCTCAAGAGTTTGAGCTCTGAGCAACAGCGGTTCGATGCCCGGCCTGAGCTGAGCAGCCGTTGAGCTGCCAACAGGTGGCAGGATGGCTCAGCTTAAAAAAAGAAAAGAAAAGAAAAGAAAAGGTAGGCCAAAACCTGGGTTAATAAACCTAAAGAAGGTAACTGTCTACTAATTTAAAGATTTAAGTATGACTTAGAGTCTCCTAACATAATAGACAAAAAGTACACAACACAATTGAAAGTCACCCCAATTGAAAGTCACCCTCTTGCCAAGAACCAAGGAAATCCAAACTGGAATGAGAAAAGACAATAAATTGATGCCAACAGGGACTTTAGAGCAAAGAAAATTACTAGAGATGAAGAGGAACATTACATAAAAATAAAAAAGATCAATCCAAGAAGGCATTGAAATTCTAAATGTGTAGGCACCGAAAGAAAGTACCTAAAATATGTAAAGTAAAAACTGATAGATATGACAGAAAATAAGCAAGAAAAGCTGAACAGCACAATCAACCAAAAGGATCTAATTGACATGTAGAACACTCCATCCATCAAGAGAAGAATATCTGTTTTTTAAATGATCCATGGACTGTCGGGAGCCTGCTCGACAGCCGGGGCACCTGGATGATCAGGCCAGGAACCCACCGAACGGTCCCTGAGCAGGATTGATCGGCGCGAGGAAATGAGAAATGAAAGAATGGCATAGACACCAAAGTTGGGATTAGGAGGGTCACTGACTGCGGATGGCAATCAGGACAGACTGCGGATGGCAATCAGGACAAATTTTATTAAAGACATAGTGCTTATATAGAGAGCAAGTTCCTCTTTTACCAGGAATAAATCTTATCTAAGCATAGGGGTTTGTTAGGGGGGTTTTGGGGAATGAGGAACCAATGTTCCTGACTTAGGGGTTTGGAGGTGAGATAATGTCTTGGCAACAGGTTACATGATCATACAGCATAAACTAATAATATATTTTAAGCAAAGTGAAAGTTAAGGCAAATAGCAACTGTCAGCAAGTCCATGATGGAAAAGTCCCAAAAGTTCATAAGTCCATAGACAGTAACATCTGAGGGTCTGGTGGTTGTGGATTAGAAGTTTCTGCATTTCCAAGGCACAGGAGATGAGGTGGGCATTGTTGGGTTACTGACTTTAGCAGTTCCCTTTTTGCTGTTCAGCTAACAAGCAGCTTTGCAGTCTTTTTCTCAGCACACAGAACTTGGGGGTCTTTAGCCACCTGTCATTCTCCACCTGCAGTCAACCTGGAGTCTCAGTACTCTGAGATGGCTCCCAACAATGGACGATTCACCAAGATAAGCTACATGCAGTCATGAAACAAATCTCAAAAATTTTAAAAGATTGAAATCACATAGAGTATGTTCACTGACCATAATGGAATCAAACTAGAGGTCAATAACAAAAAAGACAATAGTAGCAGCTCTAACAGCATGGAAATTAAATAAAACATCAAATGATAATCCATGGATCAAAGGGGAAATCTCAAAAGAAATAAAGAGTACAGAAACTGAAACAGAACATCATATCAAAATATGTGTGATGTAACGAAATCTCTGCTGAGAAGAAATTTTTATACCACTAAATGCTTACATTGCAAATGAGAAAAAGTTTCAAAACATTGACCCAAGTTCCTACCTGAAGAGAGTAGGAAAAAAGAGCAAAATAAATCTAAGGCAAGCAGAAGGAAGAAAATAATAAAGATAATAATACAAATCAATGACACTGGAAATAGAAAAAAATTGATAAAACCAATGGAAAAGACGGTGATTCTCTGAAAAAAATTAATAACACAAACTTCTAGCAAAACTGGAAAAAAAATTAAAAGAGAAGGATATCAGAAATGAAATAGAAGCTATCACTATAGCTCCTACAGCCATTAAAATGGTAATAAGAATACTAAAAACAACTTTATGTGCATATATTTGGTGACTTAGAAATGTGCCAATTCCTCCCAATTTCCAAACTACCAAAAATCAACCAAGTTGGAATAAACAATCAGAACAGACTTAGACTTCTAAAATAAATTGAATTATTAATTCAAAGCCTCCTGAAAAGTAATCTCTAGGCCCAGATTGTTTTAATGTAGAATCCTACCAAAAATTTAAAGAATTGACACCAAGTTTTCAGCCTTGAGGCCAATATTAATCTGATACAAAAACCTGACAAAGACATATTTTAAAAAGATAACTATAGATGTATATTTGATTCTGGTGATGGCTTCACAAACCTACACATGAGATAAAATAGTATAGGACTAATTAAAACATAAATGAATACAAGTAAAACCAGAAAAATCTAAATAAGATTCATAGATTTTATCAATAGTAATATCTGGGTTGTGTTATTGTGCTACAACTTTGCAAAATGTTATTATTGGGGGAATGTGCAAGTGTGAAAGGGATCTCTCTATAATTTCTTACAACTGCACATAAATCTACAATTATCTTGCAAATAAATTCAACTGAAAAATATATGTCATAGTAGAAAGAAGACTGGATGTAGTAAAAAAAGCATGAGATTTGAGGACCATCAGGTAATGTAAGGATTATCTTTGCTAAATCCTTATTTTACAGATGAGGAAACAGAGACAAAGATTTTTCCAAGGTCACAAAGAAAGTTAGTGACTGAGTCAGAAAACCTGAGCTTGTCCCATCTCTGCCATTTATAAACTGTGGCCTTCTGCAACTTACTTAACCTCACTTTGCCTTTTCTTTATCTATAAATTAGGGATAATAGAATCCTCCCCCAACAACTGACAAGGATTCTTATCAGGATCAAGTGAGATAACCTATGTGAAATTGCTTTTAAAACTATAAAGTTCTATCTACTTCAGAATGATGAAAATAAAATTATGAAAGTACTTTTTAAGATAAGATCGCCATATAAATGTGAGTAATTGCAAAGAAGAACAAGATGTTCAGAATAGATTTGTATGAAAAAAGTTTTTTTTTTTTAATTTCCAAGCTGCATTAGCTCAATTTTTAAATTGGGTTTAAAGGGTTCTATTATAGAAGATGCGGCTTTTTAATTTAATTTAACTTGACTCCTAGGAAGGCAATTATTTTGCTTCACTGAAATTAAATATCATTTGATTTGATTTCTTGGTTTTACTATCAACAGTATATTTTAATCAAAACAGCAAAAACACTATCCCAACTGGATAGTGTTAATGTATAGTTTGCCCTTGCATTCAAAATTATATTTATGTTTTGAAGCTAATTATTGTTAAGCATATTCTTAAACTAAGAGCTTATGCATAAGGCATGAACAACCATGTTTTAAAAAACTCAGAGGTAAAAAGAGTTTTCAATTAAATTATTTTGAATTTATTTAGTTTATTAAATCATCGATTCACACTTGTATCAAGTGAAGTTTTAGGTAGTATATCTTTCCCTTTACCCTAAGCTCAAGCTATATTAGGAAAAATGCAATAATTTTCTGGTTACATATTGAGGCATTATATCCTTTTCCTACTTTTTTCATGTGCCTGTTGCCTAAATTAAATGATACATAATGATAGCATTAAATTATTTTAAGAAAAGATGAATCAGCTTAGTACCCTATTAACCTTGAAGGGTGCAGGGCTATACAAATTGCTAGCTAGCAAACTTTTAGTCATTAAAAAGTACTTATTTCAGGGGGAAAAAAGGAAGATCTTGCTTGTGTTCTATTAAATAGCTCATTATGGAAGTAAATGTAGCATTTTTAGTGTCTTTATTATCCATAAGAAAAAAAAAACCTGTCCTAGTCAACTCTTTCTAAAGTAAAAGTGAAATAAGTCCACCTCCCCCAACTTATTAATTTGTAAAGCTTCATGTAATGCAGGCTTTGTTTGCAGGGATTTAACATATCTTAATATGAGAATATCTATCCTTTTATTCTCTATTACTAAGTACTTGTATTAAATTGTTTTGTATTTCCAGATAAATTTTTGGACTTGCAGTAACCATGCCTCACAAATTTTGAATCAAAGTTCAATAATTCATGTTTACTTCTTGGGAACTTGAAGAGTAATAGATTGTTTCAGTTTGCCACATTAATAAAGTTTAGCAATCAAAATGCTGTCTATGCATTAAAGTTTTAGATTTCCATTAATATTGTTTCCACAAGCCATCTAACTTTAGTAGGCTTTATCCTTTTCCTTAATATAATTTGAACTTCCTATACAGGTGAATTTAGTTGTTGAGACATTAAATGTTAATGTCTCCATGTCTCGAGAGACTCAAACGTGCTGTGTTGAAGTTTTGCTACTATTAAATTTATAAAAATTTATAGCTATAAATAAACTTTAAAGCATTTAAGCCACATGTAGATTTGATCATAAGACAATATTTTTCGATGTTATGAAAGTTGGATACTTGCTGAATTTAAACACATATTTAGAAATGTGTAATGTTGCAGGTATCATGTATAGAATTTAAAACAACATCAAACTCAACTACAGTTTCTTATAGGAAAAAAATAGTATTTCTTTGATATTTGAGTGCCAGCTTGGTCTCTGATACATAACTCTTTTTTTCAGTATAGTTGTGATTATCTTTGAAAACCACCACTATGTTTAAAATAATCACAAAATTATACTGATGGGAAAGCTTAATTTTGTTCCCTAATAAGCAATATTTCGTGAGAATGACATTAGTGAGGAAAAGAAAAGCGGTTAACTCTAGAAATATCAAATCAATTATTATGAGAAGGTAAGCAACACTGGAGAAACTGAAAACTTAAATTTATTCATCTTCATTATCTGTAAACAGAGCCTCCAGGGAGGCAGTATATTAATATTATATATTAATATTATAATGTTATAATATGTATATTATAATATATCAATATATTACTAGTATAGAATAGTGGTTAAATACACATTTTGGGGGCCTGATCATTGCTTCAGATACTGGCTCTTCCATTTAATGGTGACATATCATTGGGAAAATTATTTAGTCAAAGCTGCCTCATCTATAAGTTAGGGAAAATAATAATACATATCTTTTAAGAGTGTTATGAAAATACATGAGATATTACATTAACATTGGGCCTGGCATTGGACATAGCAAGCACTCAACAGATTAAACTACTATATCTTAATGTGATACACCTAAAAGTTTAAATTATTTAGATAATCTACCTGCTTTCTACAGGAGGCATGTTCCACGTTTGAAAACAGTTATCTGGGGAACTGGAAATAAATTAAGAGTGAAATAAGTTTTTCCCCGAATGTATTAATTTGTGAAGCTTTTCATAACGTAGGCAATGTGCAAGAAAGTGAGTAGCATGTTGACCTGTGGCTATGGGAGACATTAATTTTGTTCTGGCAGAGAAGACTGCTGAACTGTGGGCCAGGGAGGATAATAAGTATGTGTGTATGGGCGTCTGCCTGTGATTGGCTGGGAAAACATAATAAGGAGAAGAAAAGTGAATGAGGCAATAAAATGAATTACTCAAATGTTTAATCGGTAGCATAATCAAACAGATAATGGAAAAATTATAATTGTAATTATAACTGAATTCTTTGGTGCTTTTTAAAGTTTTTCTCCATGGCTTTGGATCACTGAAATTTGGCCCATTTAGTCAGAGGTAAAATTCTGACCCTAAATAATATATGGATGTCCATCTGCAGCTATAATGAGTGAATGAAAATGAAAGAAATATTATGAAGATGATGTTTTAAGAGATATGTGCCTAGATTTAAAAACAGTAATAATTTTCAGAAGGGCACTTAATGTGTTGATTAATATAGTTAAGGATAAATAACTCTTAATTAAATGCTAATTTAATCTACATTTAAAATATATAGAGCTATTGGGGGAGGGCAGGTTGTCACTTTGAGGGGTAAAAAGTATAACTATTGAAACTAATTAAAAAATAAACAAATAAATAAATAAAATAAAATACTTAGAGCTATTCAGTATGAACAACTATGGTACTACTTAAATAGAACCAGAAATCAATACATTTCAAGAGTTTTTTACGAAAAACTTTCTTGCACAATTTCAAAAAAATCAACACCACATTTCTAGAAATTTGGTAGGTGAAATAAAAATCATTAAAATGGCTTAATAAACCAAAGGTATGTTTCTTTTATAGTTCTCGATAAATACCATAGTGGAAAAACAGATTGCCAAAAGTGGCTATTAAGGCATCCCAGATGTATGATTACTCTTGTATTTAGCAATGCCCTGCAGACCGTAATAAAGACTAAGAACTGAAGCTCCTTGGAGAAAAGGTAGATTCCACGATTAGGCTGTGACAATAGTTGATAAATCTGCAACACATTGTGTGCTGCAAAACAAGCAAGGATTGAAGATTAATGTGGTAAGTCACAATGACACTGGAGTCAGTACAGTGGGACTCTCATTGCGAAAACTGGGACAACTAGATGAATAGAAAATTGATGCTAATTTATTATAACATCTTTAATATTAAAAACTTTGAGACATAGAGTTAATAAGAAAAGTTTAAAAAGTCATATTCCACCACTGGCAGTGACTATTACGTCAACTCCTTACCATAAAATTATAATTAAAAGGAAAGAATTAAGCAGTTTTTGTACCTTTTCAGTAGAAACTGTACATGAGATGACTAGACTAGGTGATGAGGAAAAGCTCTTATTTACAAAAGAATGCCAGCATAAAAACATAGTAATAAGGTTACGGTTGGAGAATCAACATTTTGCAGCCATTAATAAAATAATTTATTTAGGCAGATTTTATCAGTGGATGCAAAAACCATTAGCATCATCTACTTGCTTGATGCAAAGAGAAATGTTTATCTTAACAAAGTATAGCTCAGGTTATCGCCACCTTTAACTAATAATTAAACAACATCATTATTAGTTGCATAAATTAAACATATATACCTCTATATATACCTATGAAGTGATGTAATATGAAGCAGTAATCATTACATAAGACATATATATGACAATATTTATTCTTTTTAAGTCATAAAAACAAGGGGTAGAACAACATAAGGGCCATGATACAGAAACATTTAGTCAAATGCAGGATACTGGGCTTCTCACAAGGTAATTGAATTTACTATTCCATAAAATTCTGGTTTGGGCTGGACTGATAAATAAGGTTTATAATCTACCCAGGATGAAGACTGGGAGAGATGGCTGTTTTATCTAATGTTCAAAATCCAACAAAAAAATCAAAAAGAAAAAAAGAAAGAAAAAGAAAAGAAAACTATAAGGAAAAATAATCCAACACCGAGAGTTAAGGAAAATAAAGCAACATAGGAATACGAGGTGTGATCAAAAACTACAGTTAATGTGTAAATAAAAAAAATTATTACAGTAAAAGAGAAATTGCCACGAATCCCCCTCAAAATACCCCTGCTTGCTTCAAACACACTTATCCCATTGTTCTTGCCACTTTCTGAAGCAGTCCTGGAAGTCCTCTTTCATGAGTATTTTTAGTTGCTCTATCATAAATGCCTTGATGTCTTGAATCGATTCAAAACGTTTACCTTTCATGGTCATTTTGACTTTGGGGAAGAGCCAGAAGTTGCAAGGTACGAGATCTGGTGAATAAAGTGGATGAGGACACTCCATCATGTTTGTATTTAACAGAAATTGCTGTACCAGAAGCGATGTGTGACACGGAGCCTTTCTGATGTGATCACAAAATACGGTGAATGCTGCTGCCAAGTGCCTCCAATGAAAAGGCAGGGATCTTCAATATGGGAAGCAGCGTGTTGAACCTTAGTAACAGTGTGTGGCAAGTTTCAACTTGTTCAATGCAGTAAGTCAGTTGTGAGCTATGGTTGAGAGAAGGTGTGTTTTAAAGTGTGCCATAAATCATCCTCCATCATGACAACATTCAGTGTCACACATCGCTTCTGGTATGGCAATTTCTGTCAAATAAAAGCATTATGGTGTGTCCTCATCCACCTTATTCACCGGATCTGACACTGTGTGACTTCTGGCTCTTCTCCAAAGTCAAAACGACCATGAAAGGTAAACGATTTGAATCCATTCAGGACATCGAGGCAGCCACAACAACACAACTAAAGACACTCATGAAAGAGGACTTCCAGAACTGCTTCAGAAAGTGGCAAGAATGATGGGATAAGTGTGTTCAAAGCAAGGAGGAGTATTTTGAGGAGGATTAATGACAATGTGTCTTTTACTGTAATAATTTTTTTTCAACATTCACTGTATTGTTTGATCACACCTCATATATATCAAAGAAAAAGGTAAGACTCCAGAAACAGACCTTAGTGAAACAGAGACCTGCCCGATTTCCCTGATAAAGACCTCAAAATAATGGTCATAAATATGCTTACCTATGGCAAAAAAGCAATGGATAGACAAAGTGAGAATTTCAACAAAGGGATAAAAAAGATAGCAAAGTACCAAACAGAAACCCCAGAGGTGAAGAGTAAAATAACTTCACTAAAAAGTTCAATAGAAGGGGCCAGCCGAGTGGCTCAGTTGGTTAAGAGTTCACTCAAGAGTTTGAGCTCTGAGCAACAGCGGTTCGAGTCCAACCCAAGCTGAGCAGCCGCTGAGCTGCCAACAGGTAGCAGGATGGCTCAGCTTAAAAAAAAAAAAAAAAAAAGTTCAATAGAGGGGTTAAACAACAGGCTATAGCAAGTGGAAGAAAGGATCAGTGAACTGAAACACAGGGTAGTAGAATTCATCCAATCAGTGGAACAAAAAGAAAAAAAATGAAAGAGTGAATAAAGAACTTTTAGGACATCATCAAGGGACCAATATATACATTTTAGGTATAGGTATCTCATAAGTAAAAAAGAGAAAGAGACAGAAAGTTCATTCAAACAAATAATAATGGTTAAAATTTTCCCTAAAAGAAACAGAGAACAAGATCCAGGATGGCCATAAAGTTCTAAATAAGAAAAATCCAAAGAGACATACACCAAGACATAATTAAATTGTCAAAAGGTAAAGACAATGAGATAATCTTATTATAAAATCATCACGAGAAAAACAACTTTCTGTGTACAAGGGTACCCCCATAACTCTATCCGCAGACTTTTCAGTACAAACTTTGCAGGCCAGAAGGGAATGGCAAGATACATTCAAAAAGCTGAAAGAAAAAAAAAAACTGCCACAAAAGAATATTTTACCCAGGAAAGATGTGCTTCAGAATCAAAAGAGAGATAAAGAATTTTGCACTGTTGGTGGGATCGCAGATTGGTGCAGCCACTGTGGAGAACAGTACGGAGGTACCTCAAAAAATTGAAAAGAGAACTACCTTATGACCCAGCAATTCAACTCCTGGGTATCTATCCGAAGAAATCCAAAACATTAATTTGAGAAAATATATGCACCTCTATGTTTATTGCAGCATTATTCACAATAGCCAAGACAAGGAAACAACTGAAATGTCTATCAATAGATGAATGGATAAAGAAATTTTGGTACATTTATGCAATGGAGTATTACTCTGCCGTGAAAAGGAATGAAATCTTACCATTTGCAACAATATGGATGGACCTAGAGAATATTATGCTAAGTGAAATAAATCAGACTGAGAAAGACAAATACCATATGATCTCATTTATATGTGGAATCTAAAGAACAGGATAAACAAAACATTTAACAAAACATTTCTGTTTTGTTTAAAACAGAAATAGACTCAGAGATATAGGGAAAAAAACTGATGGTTGTTAGGTGGGATTGGGGTGGGAATGAGGAAGAAGGTAAAGGGATAAGAAAGTTCAAATTAGTAGTCATGGGGATATGAAATACAGTATGAGGAATATAATCAACAATGTTGTAAAGATCATGTAAGTTGCCAGGAGGGCACTGGACTTATTAGGGAGACCATTTCATAGACTGCATAGATGCATTGCTCTATACACCTGAAGCTGAAGTTGAATAATATTGAATGTCAACTATAATTAAATATATACATACATATATATGTATATAAAAGAATTTTGCAGGGCCGGCTGAGTGGCACAATGGTTAAGAACTGGCTTGGGACGCCAGAGGGCCCCGGTTTGGATCCCACATATGAGGGCCAGTGACACTGCCCTCTACAGCTAAGATGCTGAACAACAGCTCAACCTGGAGCTGGGCTGCTGTGAGTCGCAGGCGACGGCATAGGCTGCAGCCCCTGCTGCAGTGGGTTGCCATGGGTTACCGTATGTAGCCAGCAGCCAGCGTGAGCGGTCAGCAGCCACAGTGAGCGGCCGTCCAGAAGCCGGCGACTGATCTGCCTCGCCCGGGAAGAGTGCAATGATGGTGCCAACTTGAGCCAGTGAAGCAACGTCCTCCACAACTAGACTGAAGAACAAAACAACAGCAACTTGTCTGTTCCCCTTCCCCCAATTCCCCAGCACTGTTCCTATCTCCCCAATTCCCCAATAAAAATCTTAACAACAAAAAAAAAGAATTTTGCAGACTAATAAAATCTAAAGGAATTTATCACTATTAGACTGGCCTCAAGCAGAAACAAAGGGTAACTAATTAGTAACAAAAAAAATATATATATATGAAAGTATAAATCTCACTGGTAAAGACAATTATAGTGTGAATTTGATAATACTCTACTGTTGTAATTGTTGATAGTAATTAAATATGTCTATAGCTACAATAATTTGTTAATGGATATACAAGGTAAAAAAGATATAAAAGTGACATTAAAACATAAAATATTGATGGGAGAAAGTAAAAATGCAGAGGTTTAGTGTATATTTAAAGTTAAATTCTTAATTGCTTAAAAGAGACGAAATAAATATGATAGTCTATGTATACCTCATGGTAACCACACACACACACACACACACACACACACACACACACACACACACACGCAAAATCTATAGTAGATATACAAAAAAATAAAGAGGAATAAATCTAAGCATACTACTAAAAAATCATCAAATCACAAAGAAAGAAAGCAAAAGAGGAAGAAATTTAAAAATTGCAGCACAACCAAAAAGCAATTAACAAAATGACAATAAAAAATTCCATACCTATCAATCATTACTTTTAATGTAAATAGATGAAATTTTTCTTTCAAAAGACATAGAATTGCTGAATGGATCAATATATAAGATTCAATAATAAGCTGTTTACAAAAGACTCACTTCAGCTTTAAGGATACACACGGGCTAAAAGTGAAGGGATGGAAATATATATTCCAAGCAAATGAACTGCCCCCCCCAAAAAAAATCACTGGTAATTATACATGTGTTAGACAAAACAGACGTTAATTTATTATATACAATATACAAACAAGGTTATTATATAATGATAAAGAGGTCAATCCAATAAGAAAATATAACATTCATAAATATTTATGGACCAAACATAGGAGCACCTAAATATATAAAGCAAATATTCACAAATCTGAAGGGAGAAATATACAGAAATATAATAATACTAGGGGAATTCAATACCCCACTTTCTACAATGGATAGATCATCCAGAGAGAAAATCAATAAGGAAACATTCCACTTAAACTACACATAAGACCACATTGCATTAACAAACATTTATAGAACATTCCATCTAATAAAACACAGTGCACACTTTCTTCAAATGCACATGCAATAATCTCCAGAATAGTTCATATGTTAGGCACAAAACAAGCTTCAATAAACTTAACAAAATTGAAATCATATCAAGCATCTTTTCAGACCATAATGGTATAAAACTAGAAATTAAATATAAGAAAAATACTGGAAAATTCAAAAATATGTAGGGATTAAGTAACTTGGTACCAAACAACCAATGTGTCAAAGGAAAAATCAAAAAAATATTTTGAGACAAATGAAAACAGAAACCAACATATCAAAACCTATGCCATGCTGCAAAAGCAGTTCTAAGAGGGAAAAGTTTACAATGATAAATGCCTACATTGGGGGGGAGGGGGAAAGCTCTCCACTTAACATCCTAACCTTTGAGCTCAAGGAACTAGACTAAGGGAATAAACCCAAAGTTACTAGAAGAAAGGAAAAAAGAAAGACCGGAGCAGAAATATATGAAATAGAGTCTAAAAAGTCATTAGAACACTAAATGAAACTAAGAGCTGTTTTTTGAAAAGATAAACAAAATATACAAAACTTTCCATAGACTTGCCAAGAAAAAAAATAGAGGACTCAAATAAATAAAATTAAAAATGTAAGAGAAGACATTACAAGTGGGACCACAAAAAAAAAAGGATCATAGGAGGCTATTATGAACAGTTATACAACAACAAATTGGATAACTTAGGAGAAATGGGTAAATTCCTATAAACATACAACTTAAAAGGATTGAATCACGAAGAAATCGAAAATTGAAATAAGGAGATTAAATCAGTAATCAAAAACTGCCCATGAAAGGAAAGTTCCAGACCATATGGTATCACAGGTGAATTTTTACCAAACTTTTAAAGAAAAAATAATATCAATCCTTCTTAAATGCTTCCCAAAAAATAGAAGAGAGGAAACACTTTAAAACTCATTGAATGAGTTCAGCATTATGCCACTACCAAAACTAGTCAAGGACTCTACAATAAAAGAAAATTACAGGCCAAAATTCCTGATAAACACAGATGTAAAAATCCTCAACGTAATATTAGTAATTTGAATTCAACAATACATTAAAAGCATCATACACCATAGTCAAGTTGATTTATTTCAAGGATGTAAAGATAGTTCAACATATATAAATACCATATGATCATTTCAATAGATGCAGAAAAAGCATTTGACAAAATTCAATATTGATTCAAGATAAAAACTCTCAAAAACTGGTATAGAGGGAAAGTGCTTCAACATAGTAAAGGCCATATATGACTATTTCATAGGAAACATACTTAATGGTGAAAATCTGAAAGCTTTTCCTCTAGAATAGAGAATGAGACAATGATGCCAACTCTTATCAATTTTTATGCAACATAGTATTAGAAGTGCTACACAGAATTATTAGAAAGGAAGAAGCAAAATTGTCTTTATTTGCTGATGATATAATATATAGAAAACCTTAAAGTCTCCACCCAAAAAATAGTTAAAATTAATGAATGACTTCAGTTGTTACAGGATACAAAATCAACATACAAAAATCAGTTACACTTCTATGCACTAAAAAAAAAACTATTATAAAGAGAAATTAAGAAAACAATCTATTTTGCAATTGCATCAAAAAGAATAAATCACCTAAGAATAAATTTAACCAAGGAGTTCATAGATTTGTACACTAAACATTAAGAAATTGATGAAAGACATTAAAGAAGACACAAATGAAAGGAGTTGTTAATTGCTCATGGATTGGAAGAATTAATATTGTTAAAATGTCCATAGTATACAAAGCCATCTACAGAATCAATGCAGTCCTTATTAAAATTCCAATGGCATTTTTTTCTCAGAAATACAAAAAACAATCCTAAAATTTTATGGAATCACAAAAGACCTCTTAGAGCTAAAGCAATCTTGAGAAAGAAGAATAAAGCTTTAGGCATTACACTTCTTGATTTAAAAGTATATTACAAAAATATAGTAATCCAAACAGTACGGTGTTAACATAAAAACAAACAAATAGATGAATAAAACAGAGGACCAAAAAATATATACAGAGGGTGCCCAAAAAATGTATACACATTTTAAGAAAGAGAAACTGTATTAAAATTGTAATACTCAATTGGTATATGAGATTTCATTTTACTCTTTATTTTTTGTATGTTGGAAAATTTTCATTATAATATAAAAACAAAGAAGAGACTGGCTAGTCTTCTCTTCCTTTAAGTACTGCTAAAATGCAGACGTAACGGTTGGAGTTCTAGAAGCCATCACAGAGCTTGAGAAATACGATGTACCTTGGGAACAGTAGAACAATAATCTGGAAGTTACTTGGGTTGCTGATGATTTCTTGAAGCAGAGCTACCATACCTGCCTTTATTTTCCTGAGTATAGACTTGTTTTACCTAATAATGAAATGAACATTGTTTTGTGTAGGCCACAGTTATTTAGTTAGTTTTTTCTTTCACATGCAATTAAACCTAATCCTATTCGGTAAAGTAAGCATAGATAAAAATATGGAAGGATAGATACTAAGTTATTAATGTAAGTTATCTGCAGGAGAAGGTAGAGGTTGATCTAATGTGGGTGAGGAGAGTAAAGGAATCACACTTATATATTTATATAAAATTATACAGGTGTATGTGTATAAAGAATGTCAATATTTATAAAAGAGAGAAAAGGAAATCATATCCAAAAAAATATAACATATGAAAAATAGGTGAGGATTTTTGTTCTTAGAACTTTCTTGCTTATTATTACCACTTCTTTTGGCTCTGATTATCAGTTAAATTTTAACTACTGTAAGATAAAAATATAATTACCAGACATCATTTAAGACAGTGAACAAAAAGTGAGAATAATAAATTTTCTTTATCTTTTTTTTTTTTTTTTTTTTTTAGAGGGCAGTGTTACTGGCCCTCATATATGGGATCTGAACCTGGGCCCTCTGGCGTCCCAAGCCAGCTCTTAACCAACACGCCACTTGGCCGGCCCCAGAGAATAATAAATTTTAAATTTGGATTGGGAAATATTATGAAAAATTATAAAAGGCCACCTCCATTGCATTGTCAAACATGAAAAGAATTCCTTGAATGTTAGACACACCCACTTGTTTCTTTCTATGTGACAGTCATATAGTTCAACCTTAAAACAGAGTTTTATCTTCTGCATTAGCAGTCAAAGAAGCCACAACATACTTAGATATGCAGAACAATCCCCAAGTTACCTTTTTTCACTAAAACAATGTGACCACCATCAAATATCCCCAAATGGGTAGAAAAGCTGTCAGAAAATAAACCCTATTTTAACCAGTTGTAATTATTATGTTTTTATTGTATCTTACCAAGTGTTGGCACCTCCAGTAGCCCAAAAGTGAAATGCTACTCAAAGGGTGGTCAGTTCCTGTTTATTAACTATTTGTTGGCAGGATCACAAAACAAATCACAGAAATTTCCGGTAAATTGTAGCTACTTTTTATAGTAATTAACATTGTTGCAACATTCAAGCATGTGATCAGTGGACTTGCCTCCTTGAACAGGATATACATCATTTTGCGCACTGTGTGACTCACATGGTGAAGGGCATATGGCATGAGCTGCCTACTAGTCAGGGGCAACAGGACCACAAAAAATATTGAAAATGTAGGGCTAGTTTGTCAAATCCACCGAAAAGTGTATAAAAATCAGAGAAAATATAAAGATTTATTTATTTTTATAAATTGTTATTTTTAGAATTGTTAAAATTTTAATAAAGCCTTTTAAGAAATTATGTGGTTTAACATCATTAGACAAATTAGTAAAGTAAAATGTGCATTATTTACATTGGACTGTAATATACTGATGGTAAAACAAACTTCACTCAATTTTTTGTGTTAGGAAAAGTCACATTTTTTTCTGAATGTAGCTGCTGCCATAAACTAAATGTTTATGATGGAAATGATCTGTTGGAAGAAGGGATGAAGACCAGTATAGTTTGTACTAGTTTTACTTCAAAGTGTGCTCTTTCTTACACTGATTTCAGTATTTTAGCCACAATTAATAGTGAAGTATTAAAACTGTGATTCACAGTTTCTGGATCTATTGGCTAACTATTCAATAAAATAATAAAAAATTAGGTGGCATTTACGTACAAAACATAAAGATAATTTCAAAAACAAAAATAATTCTTTTAAAGGAAGACTATTGTATTAAAACTTGACAGAAGCCAATGGTCAAACAAACCAGTTTGGTTCAAAATAATTAGAGAATTACGAAGCAGGATAGGTAGACTAGGGAACTGACAAACCCCTGCAGGATGCAACATGAGGCACTTCACTGGTTACACAGGTACCTAGTGACTGTATGTGGCACCTGCAGCTGGAGAAGAACAAGAACCAGTTTCATCCAGCAAGGCTAATCCCTATGACTCGGACCTGACCTTTAGCTAATTGTAATGTTATAATGTCATTTACAATGCGGTTACTACAACTCCCATCATGCACTAGAGGTCATGACAGTTCTGGAGGAACCAAATAAAGATGAAAAAGTGCAAGGAAACTGAGGATCCCACCTACTGAGAGGAAACTGATGAGCCAAGTCAATGGGATGTCACCAATTTCAGCCCTGGGAGGGATAAATACCCCTTGTCGGGACTTCCTTGGTGCAACTCAATCTTGAGTTCGCCCACACTTCCTTCTCAAGTGTATACTTTTGTTTCAATAAGCTTCCTGTGCTTTCTTGCACCTGTCTCGCTCTTGAATTCTTTCCCGTATGGAGACAAGAACCTGGTCACCACTGCTCCGGGTTAAGTCCTCTCTGGGACATCCCCATGAGCCTCTGGTGACTTGCTTATTTATCTGACTTGCTTATTTATCTGATATATTTGATGTTTTTAATCATTATAATACTTCCAACCAAGGAAAGAAGGGGACATGTTATTTTATGGCAGTTAAGATCAAAAGGCAAAATAAAACGATGCCTGAAAGTGTAGTGTCCAATAATAACAAATCTGGACTTACATAAGTCCAGATTTATTCAAATCTGGATTAATCTGGATTTATTCAAAAAGGCTAGTACAATAAGGAGAACACTCAGTTTCAGAAATCTGCAAGTGTCTCAAAATTAAACAGAAGTTTTTTTCTTTTATAGTGAGGAATAAGCAGTAAATAAGGGGAAGTTGGAAAACCGAGAAGAAATAGTACACATGATCTGTGACGTTTGATGGGGAATGTGTCTCACTGTTGGCAGCTGATTCTTGATAAACTGATAAGGGGAACACTTATCTTTCATTCAAAGATAAATTTAAGCTTATCAAAAAGCTTACAATATAAATTGCTGGGACTGGCTACTGATGAAGGTTTTAAGATAATTTTCAAAATATGGCCTTGTTTGCTTCATTATGGATAAAACTTAAAAGTATCCCGAGTTTGCTGAAATTGCTTCATTTTTTATTATTCTATTCCCATTAACATACCTCTACGATACTTGTTTCTCTACCAATAAATATTATTAAAATAAAACATAGACACAGTTTAGATATACAGTAATCCCTATGATTAGTGTTGTCAATACAAACTATTGGGTTGTCAGAGAAGTCATGACGCATTTTTACAATGAAAAATTAAAAAAATACGTCACGACTTTTCCGACAACCCAATTGGTTAGCTAACAAATAAGCAAACTAGTGTTTCGCATTTAAATCTTTAAAAATTGATATACATGGTGTTCCTTCAAAATGTGTAGATAAGCATTGGGAGTTGCTATTTTAATCATATTTTTTTATTTAGGTATGATTGGGGAATGACAAAAGTTTTAAGTACAATAGGGAGTCTTTATATTCATTGATCATATGCACATTTTCAATGAAAACTGTAGTCTTTTGCAATTCCTTATACTATGTATGTTCTAGTTATATTTATTGAAATGTAATTTTATTTCTTTTTAGTATAAAGTTTTGAGCATGTACTTGTAAAGCCTGCATTTCATATTTTGTGTTTTATTTTATAAAAATTATTATTATTTTTTGGTATTTTACAAAAAAATTTGCCACCCATAGGTTGGACAAAAGAAAAAACAAAACAAAATTAGGCCTTCAGCAATGATGGTTTAAGAAACACTGACTTGACATATGGCATCTTTACATGAGTTAGAAAAGATGCTCCTTCTGGCCAAAGACAGTGCATTATCAGGGCAAAAGCTTTAGCAAACAGAATGAGAACTGGATTTCACCCCTGTCCACTGGGCACCATTTTGAAAGGAGTAGCCTACACAATTGTACTCAGACCTGCACAATGTGTATGTTCTGTAAGAAATTTGATAATTGCAATAATGTGGAAGAAATATTTTCTGTTGCTGCTATTGTCCTACTCATATTGCCTTTGAGTACAGAGTCTAACCTTGCCAAAAGTGTGGCTAAAACAGCAGAAAAGCACTTGTAAACCCATCATTATGAGGTTGCCTCTATGCCATTGTCATTTGAAAGTTAATAAAAGTTGATGTCTGACACCTTTATTGCATTGCACCAGAAGCATTGGAATTGGAAATCAACTGGGATCAAACTTAAAGGGCAAATTCTGGAAAGGAATTATTAGAAACATAGTGTAAGTACTTAAATTTTTATGTCTAAACCATGTTTAGTGCTTGTGCTTCTGAGGCACTGAAGCATGTCTGCTTGAAAATCAACTGCTTAAAAATTAATGAAGAAGAATTATTTTATAACCTTCACAATCAGCAACATGAAGTATAGTTTAGTAAAAGCAATTCAAAGTCTATATATATATACATATATATATATATATATATATATATATGTATGTATGTATATATATATATATATATTGCATACATAAAAGGACACACTCTCTGTGTCACACATATGTATATACATAGTCAGAAAGCACAAAACAAGCAATGGATAACAACTTGAGACTTCAGCTTTCATTTTCTCAAGACAATAAAGAGGATATTTCTAATTCCAGCCGAAACAATCTGGTCAAATCACAGATTTGACAAAATCCTTAGAAGTTTCAGAGAAAGCGACAAAGAGAGAGACTTTATAAGGACAGAACAAGTGAAAAAAAAAACAGACATAAAGATTTTTTCATTTGCTCTTTGAAGATATATCCATTTACATTTTTTTGAATAATTGACTACTTTCTAGTAATCAATTAACCTCAAGCTTAGGAATTGCATTTTAAGCTTTTTATCTATGAGTCAATTCTCGTAGGCACTCAGAGCTCTATTCCAACAGCATATAACCAAATAAAAACGTACACACATGGTAAACCAATATGTGTCTCAGTTCCTCAAGAAAAAAAATGAGTATTTAATGTATAAGGACCTATCAAACTATGATTACTTTCTAGATCAATGTTTCTAAAAAATTGGCTGCTCACAGAGATGGGGTGGTGAGTGAAAGAAACTCTAGGTAGTAATGAAAGAATTTTAAGGAGTGTATCTACTTTGAAAAGTCCTCCTCAAATAATTATGTCATCTCCACCCTGAGGGTAAGAGTATAGCCCCTTCATATAATAATTAGAATAATTATTAGAATAATGTTTCATGATTTTTTAAATACATTTTGTAATGTCTACATATATATCATTTGGTTAAAATCAGTGATCCCTAAGACCTCAACCCATTTTTATAAAATATAGACTCTAAATTTGGTAGGCAGTTAATAAAATTTTAATTAAATGATAAGAGATGAAGGAGTTTACAGTTAAAGAGCTTATACTATTCAATGATATAATAGGTTATATGTCCAGCAACAACATCACATATATGGGGATTACAAAAAAAAATGTGTGTTTAAGATAAGGATCCTATTTCCAAAAGAATGAACAATTCAGTGGAGTGGCAAAATGAGTATATAGAAGAAGCAAGGGGATAGAGAACAATTAAATGTTAAACTGTGTTGGGTAACTCAGTGAAGGTTATATGAACTGTAACAAACATCTATTTTGTGGGATGCTTTTTGTTTATTATTTTATGTTTTTCTCACACAACAACCCTAAAAATAACGTGTTATTACTTTTTTATTGATTGACTCTAAGTGCCAAAACACAGTGCATAGAAGGGAAGGTGTTTATGTAATTAGTATTCAGCTGACAGTTTCACTCGGTAAATCACTTTTGCCTCAACCCTACCACCAAATGATGCCCAGCTCCTAAGAATCCATCAGGCCTCCCTGCAAACTTCTCAGACCTCTTAATAAACCATTGACCATAGGGTCAAGATAGCAGAAACCCCAGGACTATGTTCAAGTGTCAGAACCTGCATTTGTTTTTCTTGGACTATTTCTAAATGTGATAGCCAGCTCCTAAAATGCACCCAATGATCCACGCATTGTGGTATTCATGGCCTTGTTTCATTTCCACCCACACTAAAGCCAAACTGGTTTGTGTGACCAATAAAATACTCAGAGGTGACCATGTGCAACTTCTGAGGCTAGATTATCAAAGACATTTCAGCTTCTGGATTGCTTGGTCTGGCAAAAGACAGCTACTAGGCCATAAGGAAAACTCAAGCAGCCCCATGTAGAGGTCCACATGAAAAGGTTACTAAAGCTTCCCACCAACATCCAGCACCAGCTTCCCAGCCATGTGAGTAAGCTACCTTAGGAGCAGATTCTCCAGCTCTAGTCACGCTTTCAGTTAGTGGTTGTCCTGGATAACATCTGATTGCAATCTCATTAGACTTCAAACCAGAATAGCCCTGCCAAACCACTCCCAAATTCCCGACCCACAAAAATCCTGAGAGAGAACATGTGTTTCTGTTTTACTACACTTTGGGATAATTTGTTACACAGCATTATACAACAAATACACATTTTTGTACCTAGAAGTATGATGCAGTCATAACAAAACCTTAAAGTGCTGAGCTGGTTTTGGAAATTGGGCTAGAAGTCCAAGCCTGTAAGACCTTGAGGAGAATACTGGTGAAAGCCTAAAGAGCCTTGAAGAAGCTGTTAGCAGAAGCCCGGTGACCCTTGTGGAGGCTGTTTTGGTGAAGGATTAAAAGAATGTGAGAAAAAATTATTGGAATCTAGAGGAAAGGAGATCCTGGTTTTGTAGTAGCAAAAAGTTGAGCCACACTGCAACCTGTGTTAATATGAAAGATAGACTGTGTACCTAATGAACTGGAAGATCTAACCAAAGAGAATTCTAAGCATAATAATAATGGTGCTGGTCCTGCATTTCCCTGTCCTTACCACTGGGTCAATATAATACAAGACAAATGGAAAAATCTACACAAGTGTCCAGAGTCTCCATAGACAAGGGATGCAGACAAATGGATTTTCCCTGGTTTTACACAGGAGAAAGAGGCAGTTCCTTCTCAAAAGGAGGGAGACAAAATGTTTATCTTAGAAACTGGACAGAAAGAATCCTGGGTTCTCACTCTAACCCTTTTGAATATAAATACATCTCTCCAAGGGTGCTGGACTTGATGGCTTTTATAACATAGAGTTCTCTCTAAGGTTCCAGGCCTCATTTTCCCTTGAAAGGTAAACACATACCTCCAGAATCAGGAAAATCTCTATGGCCTTCTCTCACTATCTATACAGTTATAAATTAGCTTCCTAAGGCTTGCTCTTAGTCGGGGATCCCAAGAGAACTTATTTCAGAAGGCCCTAGCTCTGAAGAAACGCCAAGAATGTTTTCTCTACATTTCACAATTCGACATTACTTTTTTTTTTCCTTGTTGGCTTCTGGCAAATTTGTCCATAATGTACCACTCCATTGGTGATTTTGCTTTAATCTGACCAGCAGGGGCCAGGACAAAATCTGTTTAGTTTGTCATAAACAACATTTACTAGCTATTGCCAGCAAGACTCAAAGAACAGAATGAAGAAAATCTGCAGTATTGGTCTCAGGTACTCATTCCAAGGGTCTTTGTTTTATTCAGTTAAATAAATCTATCTTAGATTTATTAACCATAAAGGTCTATCTTATAAAGGTGGCTTCCTCCTTACATTTCTATATTAATTTTGTCCAACTAGGCAGAAGCATAACTAGGTACAACAAGATATATTAATAATCTGTACTGTAGAAGAGTTGTATAGACAACAGAATTTACCACAGCTTTCTCCCTTGCAGGCTAAAGTGAAGTATGTTCTCATAGGGTTCAAGACATGCTACTTCAAAATATGGCACCTTGGCATATTGAATATCGTAAGCTGAAGGAATTTGAAAAGTGGCAGGTGCTGGAAGGAATCTCTGACCTTCCCCTGAAGCAGGTGATAAGACCCTCTTGTGACAGGTGCCCTCCCTGTGCCTGTGGGAAAGGAGAATCCTAATCTCGAAAGAGGGGGAGACTCCTGCGAGGAACCTGAACAAACAGGCCTTGCTAAATTTCATACAACTAGATCTCTCAGCTTCCTTTTCAGCCACGCTGACCTGGGGTTATTGTCATAAGAAACAAACACACCTCAGGCCCAGGGGAATGATCTGGTCAAAATTCTGATTGTTTTTTCAAAATATATCTATACCATTCAATAAATGCCTAGAAAGATGATTAGCCCTCTCTTCGTACAGTTGCATTTAATGATCAAACTATGTTCCCAGGGTGTGTGTACCTCGGAAAGGTAAGGGTACAGAGTAAGACGATAAGCTCATTGTTGAGTAACTTCTGCCATAAAAGGCAAAAATCTCAGACTACAAGTAGTATGAGTACAAAAGAAGTCAACAGTAGAAAGCTATTCCTGAAAGGGAGTTGAAAGTCCAATTTGATTCAATCTTCCAGGAGCTCAGGTAGGGGAAGTCAGCTCCACTGTTGAAATTTGGCCTTCCCCCACTTTGTAGCTTTTGGCAGGAATCAACAGCAGGACTGAGATAGACTAGATCAGCAGTGGTTTCATCAGAGAACAGCCCTTTCTTCAGGCATCTGCATGGGACTCAGACAGTTCACCCAATATCCGCAATTTATTTTCACAGCTCACCGTGGCCCTTTGGGGGGTGAGAGGATGTTTTGCAATAGTCTCAGAGTCATAGTAATATGTAGGGAAGGGGCATGAGGACTACTTTTGCATAAGAAGAAACTAGGAGGTTGAATTCCAAGCCTGCTACCTATGTGCTACCATACACAGAACTCAGGCAGATGTTAATCAATCACACAGAATAGACCATCTGAACTCTATTGAGTGGTTGTTACCAAAGATTGAAAGCATCCTTGGTAAATGTCACAGGGAAGAATTCCAGCACGTACCATTTTAAGCCATGCCAACAAAACCAAGCAAGCTGAGGGTTTTTTAAAAGAAAGAAAAGAGCACAGTACACTCTCAAGATGGCATGAGAGTGGGCAAGCCAGGAAAAAGGGCAACTGCACTGAAGAACGAAGAGATTTAGGATTGTATTTGAATGAGGGAGCAAAGTATTCAGGGGTGTCGTTGCAGGTGTTCCCAGGAAAGGTCTTTGCTGACCACTCCTTCCCATTGGCAGGTGGGATTCTCTTGTAGGGACTGTCATGGTGACACAGGGAGTGGAGATTTTTTTCCCTGCCTGCAATGCTAATAGTGTTATAATCCATTACAATTAGTTGTAGCTGCACCTTTTCTTGGGAATTTTTCTCATCTCGTCTATTCTTTGTTTCCTGTACTTCCTCCTTTTCTTCCTACTCCCTGTCTCCCCATGGCTCTGTCTCCCATACCTAAAGAATCTAGTTAAGGGGGCCGGCCGAGTGGCGCGTTGGTTAAGAACTGCCTTGGGATGCCAGAGGGCCCCGGTTCGGATCCCACATAGGAGGGCCAGTGACACTGCCTTCTACAGCTAAGATGCTGAACAACAGCTCAACCTGGAGCTGAGCTGCCGTGAGTCGCCGGCAACGGCAACGGCGTAGGCTGCAGCCCCTGCTGCAGTGGGTTGCCATGGGCTACCGTGTGTAGCTGGCAGCCAGCGTGAGCGGCCAGCAGCCGCAGTGAGCAGCTGTCCAGAAGCCGGCGACTGATCTGCCTCGCCCGGGAAGAGCACAATGATGGTGCCAACTTGGGCCAGTGAAGCAACATCTTCCACAACTAGACTGAAGAACAAAACGACAGCAACTTGTCTGTTCCTCTTCCCCCAATTCCCCCAGCGCTGTTCCCATTCCCCAACTCCCCAATAAAAATCTTTTAAAAAAAAATCTAGTTAAGATTTTAGGCCTCCTTTTGGATGGCAATAATCCAGCAGGTTTTTTTCCTTGACTGCCAAAACCTGCGGTTAAGGCATCCATCCCACCCACAGGAAGCAAAAAACAGTTTGTCCCACTAACACTATTTTTTTTTCTGCTTTCCCTAGTCAGGGATGATCTATTTGGAGCACTTATGACAAGCATATAATATACTACATTGATTTTCACCGTACACCAAGATGCAAGAGCATAGAAAACAATTCCAAGCCATTAGAAAAAACAAACCTTTTTTTTCCCTCCTGCAAGTTTTGCCCAAACTTCTAGCAATTAAATTTAGTATTAGTGGGGTTAAAATCACAACTGCCAAGAGAAGCTGTAGTTCCCAGCACAGACATGAGAATGCAAATGTGTGGTGGAATGCAGCTGCGGTGCAGCCTTTTAAACTGCCTGCTATTTTTGTTTTGACATCTAGCCTATGCTGGGAGGTATCTGGATCCTTTCTTTCTGCCGTCTTACTGGTGCCTGTGGTGTCACTCTACAAGCCTCTCATTCACCCTTACATCCTGTGCACCTTCCCTCATGGGGACACATGTGTGCTAATGCCCAACACAGCTATCAACATTCAAATTCCCTCACCTCCCCCATTTTCAACAGCATAAATGGACAAGTGTGTGGCTACCTTTAACACTTAAAGAGGCTGAGGCCAGGGTAGAAAGGGGATGAGGGATCAGAGGGAAACAAAGAACGTATGTTTTGAGATAGTAAGTCAGATACCCTTCCCTATAATTTCCCATTGCAATGCTCAGGGCATTTTAGCACTGATTCACAGATAACCATGTTCTGGATTTGACATGATGCTTTAGTGGAATAAATAAGACTTGGGGGTCTTGGGGGTATGTGAATTTTGCATGCAGAAGGACTTGATTTTGTAGAGGAGCAGAATTTGCTACCCCAAAATATGTCCCTATGGCATAAGAATTATCTTGAGCTGTTTATTTTTAAGAAAAAGGAGACACAGGAGAATCTGAAAACTGTAGACACCGAGAAATATTCATTTGATGTGAACCCCGAGAAAAAATATATCTGCTGAGATGGATTCTCAATGTTCAAACAAGGACCCAAATTTTATGATTGATCAGAATCTAGTGCCATTTGCTGACAGGGGCTCCTCACGTACTCTGTATACCAGGAAGAATCTCAGATGGAAATCTCAGCTTTCTGCACTATGCCCTGCTGATTTACATTGAGTCAACCACTGTAAGGAAATGTGGTTTCTTCTTTCTACCAAGGGATCAAGACTGGCCTTGTCCAATCAGAACTGCATAAACTGTATTCTCATATGCATCTATACCAACCAATAAGAACTGCAATTTGGAAACCTCGCTAGCATAAAATTGGGAATTTGGGTGGGAATTTTCTCTATAAAAGATGACCTCCCCAGGGAGAAATCCAAGAACGCAGAGTAGGTAAACACTGTCCCTGAATTATCCCATGAACGCACCAAAATGACAACTAAATTATAGAGCAGTCAACCTGGAGGACCATGTGAAGTCTAGCCGAACAGAAATCATACACCTAACAATGTAAAGAAGCCACACTGAGACTGGAAGGAGGGAAGGAGACGCAGAATGGGCCCCACACCTGGCTGTACCAGTTGAGAATCAGGAGGGATATCTTGGCTGCCTTTGTTCCCCCCAGAGAAGTGAGGGCCCCAGCCTCCCACAATAGGCTCCCCAGCTCAGAGTGCTGGTGCCAGGAAAAGGAGCCCCCACAACATCTGGCCGTGAGAAACAGTGGGGATTCTGACCATCCAGGTAAGGCAGAAGGCTGCGAGAAACCCAGACGTCCACTTAAACAAGCTACACACAGATTCACTCTTTCGCAGGCACTCACCTTGGGCTCCAGCAGAGGGACAGTGACTCAAGGGGCCTTGGAGACATACAGGGGCAGACTGAGGTGTGTGGCCTGAATGGGAGGACTGGTGGACAGTCGGCATTTTCCTGATGAGGAGTCCTTCTCTCCTGCAGCTGGCAGGCAGGCGCCATCTTTTCTGTGTTGAGCCCGCCCCCACAGACCAAATCTGAATCTGATTAGCCTGATGAGCTCCGCTGCTCCGCCCTGCTGACTCAGCTGGGACCCCCACCCACCCAACACCCGCACCACTTGAGGCACTTTCTCCTAGAAGAGCCAGCATCGCCTACATTGCACTCTTTCTGGAAAAATATTAGGATCCAAGGGCCCCAGAGGGGCAATGACTGGCCTCATTGAGCTCTGAGGCTTTTGCTGAGGCACTCCATGTTCAGCACTGGCTCCAAACCAGAGCCTACATTAACCTGGTGACCGCAACTCTTCCCAATATAGTGACTCCCTGAGACCCTGCCTCACCCAACTTGCATACCACAGGAGGCTTTATCAGTGGCTGAACCTTAAGGGAGCTGGCAGATAGCAGCAGGCCTCAGGGTGTCCTGGGTTTTTGCAGAGTTACCGCAGGCCTGGTACTAGTGGCAGCCATCCTCAGTTTGAAGCATGGCCTGCCAGGAGTGCTAGCCAGCCACGGTCCCTGTGGGGCCCAAGGTGCGGTGAAGCACGGACTCACCACGCGCCCGGAGCCTGCTGCCCGGTTACCCAGGCTGGATCTCACCGGGGCCTCGCGGCAGCCGCGAGAGCCGCAGGGCCGCCTCCGAGCGCCTGCTGTAGGGACCGTCTGTAAATTCCCAACCCTGGCGGGACCGTCTGCAAATTCCCAACCCTGGCGGGGCCGTGTGCACCACACTCGGCCTGGATAAGGCAGAGACATTCCTTGGCAACTCAGGCGACCAGGGCGGGGGACCTGTCCGCAATTTCTTCCAACCTTCCCTTCTCAGATCTTTCCAACTTCTCCTATATTCCAGATATTTACATTAACTGTTCTCTCCTCCTGTACAAAGTGTAGAAAACGAGTTGTCTGAGAGGTTCCAACCTTTAAACCTCTGGCTGCAAGAGAGCAGCGAACCAAGTTAATAAAGAGTTTTCTTTCTTTAGATTCTGTTTGACTCATAGTCACTCAGTTTCTGCCTTTTTACCTACTTGTCTTATGCAGGGGATCCTAGGCATCCACGACAGACTCCTCTCTGCCCCGGGAGCACGCAGAAAGACTTACCTTCAGGTCCCTGTTTGGGCGCCACTTTGCGGGAGACCAGCTCCCGCAAGTCTAGGGGTTCCCTCAGGTGGAGGCGGAGGCGGCGAGGAAAAAAGGAAAAAAACGCGCGGAGACACAGGAGCGCTTTTTCAAGAAGTGTCTCACTTTATTGTACAGCATGCCCCTTTTTATACCGGGCAGTTTAACCATTGTTCCATTAGTATCAGGGTTTTACTTCCTCATAATTCTTATGCTCCAGGGTACAGCTATACCTTTTCTATGCTAAAGACTAACTTATCCCAACTACGCCCAAATCCCTCCACCTTCAATGACTGCGACAAAGGCCTGAGCCTTTACATAATCGCCCAAAGGATGGTTATCATGACCATCCAACAATTATTCTAAAAACTATTGTCTAAACAGGATATTAAGATTTATAGGGTGTGTACTTTGACCTTTACTAAGAGACTAGTAGTGTGACTACTAGTAGTGTATAAAATATAATTATTTTGATATATCTATTAGAAGGGGAATTTAAATTTTTTAAGATATAAAACAGTATCTGTTTCTCAGTCAGAGCTTCAGAATTTGTCACAATTGCAGTGTGCTTGGCCATGTCAGATACTGAGGCGCAGACGGCTCCCGGCAATGGCCTCTCTCCCATGCACCTTCAGGTTTAACACAGGCAGTGAACAATAGTGGATTGCTTTGTAGCTTCTACCAGGTAGCCTCTGGCCAGTCACAGGCAGTGACTGACCTGGGCCTGCACCAGAGCCTTCCCAAGAGACCACAGAGTGAAAATACTTGGAGGTTGGCTTCAGACCATGGCAAAGTACCACCCAATTAGCCCCACAAGCAGCACACACAAAGGGGGTGTCTCAACAGGCACCTGGGGCAAATCCTACTCAGTGGAGTAAGCTTCCCACACAGCAGCCCATAAGCTGTGGACGTGGCCAAACCCCACAACCAGTCAGCCTGAGGGTCAATCCCACCCACTAATGTGCCAGTAGCAACCAAGGCTCAACTATAAAGGAGAGCACACACAACCCACACAAAGGGCACTCTTGGAGCACCCAGCTCAGGTGACCAGAGAAACTGTGCCACTAGGCCCCAGAGGACACCTACTACATAAGTCCACCTGGCTAAGGCTGGGAGATATGGCAGATCTACCTAATACATAGAAACAAACACAGAGAGCCAGCCAAAATGAGGAAACAAAGAAATGCATCCCAAATGAAAGAACAGGAGAAAAATCCAGAAAAAGAACTAAACAAACTGGAGGCAAGCAATTTACCAGAGACAGAATTCAAAACAATGGTTATAAAGATTCTCAGAGAATTTAGGGGGAACTTCAACAAAGAGATAGAAAGCATAAAAAAGGACATAGAAACCATAAAAAATAACCAGTCAGAAATGAAGAATACAGTAACTGAAATAAAGAATACAGTAGAATGAATCACCAACAGACTAGATGAAGCAGAGGATCAAATCAGCAATTTGGAAAACAAGGTATCAGAAAACACCCAATTGGAACAGCAAAAAGAAAAAGAATTAAAAAAAAATGAAGATAGTTTAAGAGATCTCTGGGACAACATCAAACATAACAACATTCACATCATAGGGGTACCAGAAGAAGAAGACAGAAAGCAAGGGATTGAGAACCTATTTGAAGAAATAATGACTGAAAATTTTCCTAACCTGGAGAAAGAAATAGACATACAAGTCCAGGAAACACAGAGTCCCAAACAGGATGAACCCAAACAGTCCCACATTTAGACACATTACAATTAAAATGGAAAAGGTTAAAGACAAGGGGAATCCTAAAAGCAGCAAGAGAAAGGCAATTAATAACTTATAAGGGAGCTCTCATCAGACTGTCACCTGATTTCTCAGCAGAAATTTGCGGGCCAGAAGGGATCGGCACAAAATATTCAATGTTATAAAAAGGACCTACAACCAAGACTACTCTACGCAGCAAGGTTATCATTTAAAATCGAAGGACAGACAAAAAGAGCTTCCCAGACAAAAAGCTAAAAGAGTTAATCACCACCAAAACAGTATTACAAGAAATGTTACAGGAACTTATTGAAGACAGAAAAAAAAACATCAAAATTATGAATTATAAAATGGCAATAGCTACATATCTATCAACAACTACTTTCAATGTAACTGGATTAAATGCTCCAATCAAAAGACATAGGAGGGCTGAATGCAAAAGAAAACTAAACCCTTACATATGATGTTTACAAGAGACTCACTTCAGATTAAAAGACACAAAGACAAAGTAAAAGGATAAGAAAAGATATTTCATGAAAATGGAAATGAAAACAAAACAAAACAAAAAAAGCTGTGGTAACAATACTTATACCAGACAAAAGAGACTTTAAAACAAAGGTTATAAGGAGAGACCATGAAAGACCCAGTAATCCCACTTCAGGGTATTTAGGCAAAGAAACCCAAAATGCTACTTCGAGGGGATATGTGCATGCATATGTTCATTGCAGCATTGTTTACAATGGTGAAGAAGTGAAGGGAGCCTGTGTGTCTGTTGATGGATGAATGGATAAAAAGGAGGCAGTACATATATTCAATGGAATATTGCTCAGCCATGGAAGGGAATGGGTTCTTGCCATCTATGGCAGCATGGATGGACTTGGAGAGTGTTGTGCTGAGTGAAGCATATCAGACAGAGAAAGACAGCTACAATGTGATTTCACTTATATGTGGCATCTAAGAACATAATTAACAAACAAAACAGAAACAAACTCATAGATATAGAAAACATTTTGATGGTTGCCAGATGGGAGGGGGTTTGGGAGTATGGGTGAAAAAAATGGGAAGGGATTAAGAAGTACAAATTGGTTGTTATAAAGTAGTTATGGGGATATAGGGTATAGGATAAAGAATATAGTGAATAATATTGTAATAACTATGTATGGTGTCAGATGTGTGCTAGATTTTTTTGGGGTAATAGATGGAAGAGGGTTTGGGGGGCAGGATGAAAAAGGCAAAGAAATTAAAAAGTACAAATTGGTAGTTAACAAAATAGTCCTGGGGATGAAAAGCATAGGGAATATAGTCAGTAATATGGTAATAACTATAGTGCCAGATGGGTGCTAGACTAGTCCGGGGGATCACTTCTTACATTATATAAATGTCTAACCACTATGCTGTACACCTGAAACTAATATAAAATAATATTGAATGTCAACTGTAATTGATAAATTTTAAAAGGGGGGAAGGGGAATAAGAGGCCCAAATCTCCAGGTATAAAACAAATAAGCCTTAGGGATGTACTGTACAGCATGGAGAATATAGTCAACAATATTGTGATACCATAGTGCAGTGTCAGATGGTTGCTGGCTTATCACGGTTGTCACTTCTTTAAGTATATAAATGTTGAATACCTATGGTGTGCCCCTGAAACTAATGTAAAATTGTATGTTAGCTATGTTTTTAATAAAAAACCCCTATTTTTAAAAAAGATGACCTACCCTTTGTTTTGGTGGAATACAATTTACATTGTTACCTGAATGTGTGTCGCCTAGGTGCAGCTTCTTTGGCTCAAATACATGTTTTGTTTTGTTATATTTTTTAGTGCAGTCTAAAATTTCTTTTGGTATAATAAATAGTGTGGAATTTGACCTTTTATAAGGAGAATTTACACTTATAAAGAAACTCTCCATTTGTTAGGGTATCTCCTTTTCTGTACCAGAAAGAGGAAGATGCCTATTTCTAGAAACTCTTATTAATGAAAAAGGCAAGGACTTAAATCTGCATAACAACCATTCTCTTGTTTACTATGTTTTCCTGGTAACCTCCCATAAATGACCTCCCCCACCTCTCTATTTTTATTATTATTACTTTTTTTGGGGGGGTGTCTTTAGCTGGAGATAGTATTTAAGATGGTGGCTTGGGTCATTTTGAGGAGTTATTCCGTTTTCCTGTGTTTCTTCCATGTATACAGGAGGTAGATATGCATGTTATTAGACTTCTGTTAGTTTTTCTCCCATTAATCTGTCCTTTATTACAGGGATGTCCCAGTCAAGAACCTAGAAGGCTGGAGGAAACATTATTTTTCTCTGCTACAAGTAATAGAGAAAAAGAGAGCCCACTATATTAGCTGGCTTCTAAGATGGCCTCCAGTGAGCATCATCTCCTCTTAATTATGTCTTTTTATAGCCTTCATTCACATTGTGATTGGTTTGTGTGACCAAAAGTATACAAGGTCTGACAATGAAGTTTGCGAACTCATCCTAGAAAAAGTGCTACTTACCTCATTGCTGAATATCACTAAAGTCACCTTTGAAGCATTCCCCTTGGGAAGCTACGCACCAATGCCAGCATCTAGTCCACCCTTCAAAGCAATTTTGGAACTCTTTTCCTGGAATGCCATCAGAGCTCTCATTGCATTACCCTTGATGTCCTGAATGTCATCAAAATGTCTTCCTTTCAATATTTCCTTTATCTTTAAGTAAATAAAGAAATCAGGTGAGTAGGGAGAGCATTCCAATACAGTATTTGTTGACTGGCTAAAAACTCCCTCACAGACAGTGCCATGTGAGCTGGTGCATTGTCGTGATGCAAGATCCATGAATTGTTCGCAAAAAGTTCACGTCGTTTTCATCTTTTTCACACAGCCTTTTCAGCACTTCCAAATAGTCAACTTGGTTAACTGTTTGTCCTGTTGGTACAAATTCATAATAAATAATCCCTCTGGTATCAAAAAAGGTTAGCAAACATTGTTGCAACAGGTTTGTGAACTTAATTGTCAGACCTTACAACAGAAGCGATGATGTATGATGTGCAAAACTAGATCATAAAGAACACTGAGACATCTGCTTTGTTCTCTTAGTTAGTTCACCCTGGAGGAAGCTAGTGTTGGAGAGGAAAGGCTTTTACTCTGCTCTCCCATGCTTGATAGCTGGGTCTATTAAATAAACTGAAAATAGGTAGGTTAACAGTAGAAAAGGTATACACATTAAATTTTAATATTACGTGCACAGAAGCATCACAGGAAAATAATGAATACCCCAAAATCCATGAGATCTGAAAGATTACATACTGTTTTAATAAAGGAAGGAGAGGGGAGAATGTGGGTCACTTAGGGAAGAGTAAACAATTTTAAGAAAGATTAATGGGCCTGTTATAATAACTAGATTGGGCTCAAGATGGAGGTGCTCATGCTAACCCCATGTATGCAACAAGGAAATCCTTAACTAAGTTGCTGTCCTCAGCTCTCCCAGAAAAGAGAGGTCTACATCAACCAACCAGCAGTTTCCTGCTAAGCACAAGTTACCTAACCTGGCTCCAAGATATCCTTTAGCTCCCTATAAGAAAAGTAACCCTGCTCTAACCTATCGGCAAATGCCCGTTATAAATAACTTCCTTGTTCCTACTCACTTTGGTCTATAAAAATCCGTTGCCTTGTATAGCTCTTCAAGGCTCTATTTGCTAGCTTGTATACTGCCTGATTAATAAATTGCTGAATAAAGTCACTAAGATCATTAAATTTTTCTCAGTTGAATTTTGTTCTTTAACAGGCCCTTAGAAGAATAGATGGGAGGTATGATAGTTGGTGACAAAGTTTGTCTGGGTATTGTGTTGACTTTTATTCTCCTCTCCTATAGTAAGAATCAATCTCCCCTGGTTGATGAATCTCCCAGGGAGGAGATTTATGGCAATTGAGTTTCTTTGGAGGATTTGTCTTTAGGTAGATAAGGGGAGTCCAAAAAAAGCTCTCTCTACATTTGTTATTTTTCAAGTGCCTTTAACTCAACCTAATCAATATATCAAAGTGGCATATTTTGGGGTGGCATGTCCTGAACTCCATCAGCCTACATGCCTAAGGAAACTCAAGTCACATTATAGTATGCCTATATAGAGAGGAAATGAGGTCTTCTGCCAAAGCCAGCACCAATGTGTATGCCATATATATACATACATACATATATATATATATATATATATATATATATATTTATATTTATATTTATTTATTTACTTGTTTGCAAAATACAATTACCATAGTCACAGAAAGATCAGAAAATATATATAAAAATAATATTTAAAGTTAGTACGTAAATAACTATTTAATAAATACTAGCAGTTACTTAGTTACTTTAGAGTAAGGAAAGATAATGGAGGACATTGAAAACCAAGTAAAAAGGGAACAAACTTATAATTTTCCTAGAAATATTGATTATTAGAAGCAAATGGAATACATTTTTAACCTGACACTTGCTTCTGCATAATAGCTACCTTTTCAATACAAGTAAGATCTCTTTTGGCTTTTCCACCCCTATAACCCAGTGTAAGCTTTATGTGGTCATTTTTATGCAAAAGTAGTCAACACACTAAGGTTTGAGAACACTATTACAGTTCATTCTAAATGGCTGGCCAACTAGGTAGGATTGCCTCATCTGACTCACTCCACACAGTTGTTAGCAATTCTAACCCATGTATACTAATTACTAATAAATGTGGATGGAATTATTGACTATAAACTAGTAAATGAAAATGACTGTTTTTTTTTCACATTTCATATAGATATAGAGTTTACTTAACCTAAACCATGTGCACAATTTTGTTTTTCCCAATTTTACTTTTCCCTGGTTCTTGGCAGGAGACACATTTTGATTCTCAGTAGCCTAATTGAGTTAGTATTTTTGTCCCATTTCTTTTGAACTTTTGATGGAACTCCAAGTATTTGTAACACTATGATTAATGCTTCTTTTTTTAGGAACTAATTAGGCAATTCTCAAATTATTCAGTCCTCTGGCTTCGTATTTCTTCAAGCCCTCTGACTGTTTAGTTTGCCTGCTCAGTTCTCATTACTATCTTCTCAGAAGGGTGGACAGTGTAGGGGTGGAAAAATAGTTTTCTTCCCTCTTTTCTAAAATCTTCTGGCTGGACTAATAGTTGAATTAACATGAGACAGATTAAGAGGAATAAAATGACCAAATTTAATTGTGTATGTACATGTGGGGGTTTCATAATAATATGGACCTGAAAACATATTGGGCAGTTGAGGTTTATATGCCATTTTGTGTTAAAGAGAAGTGGGGGCAGGTGTTGTTTGGGACCTCAAAGGGTAGGGAGGCAATTCACATGGAGAAAAAAAAAAGGTTGGTAAATAAATGTTTGCCAGGCCATCTTTAACAATGCAACACAGAGAGGACTTAAATCATACTGGCCCTACTAGATTCCACCCAGTCTATTGCACTTAGTTCATACTAAACTATAGTTATCAATGATGAGCTCCCTTTCTGGAGCAGGTTCTCTGTCTAAATTCTTTTAGGCAGTTCAGGGGAAGGTCAAAAGTTCTTTCTGAGTCTTTTGTTTCTTAAAAATAATCAGCTTAATCAATATCCCAGAAGCCATATTTTGTGGTGGCAAATTCTGCTTCCCCGCAATAGGGTGACTAAATAGAAATGCAACTTAGTAATTTGGATGTGTGTCAGGAACTCCCTTAAAATTGAGATAGATACGGAGAGTATATTCCTCACTTTACTTAATGTAGAAAACTAAGATTTTAAGAGAAAAATCATGAAAACAGAATCACCTGCCAAAATGTGCCAAGTGACAGCTCCCAGAGGCAACAAAATATCACTCAAAGAATTCTATAACACTTCAGCTTTCTCCCTGATATAAATGCTTGTCATATATATAATGAGTCTTTAATCATTTCCAAATCAAGCACAAAATATATCCATTGCACATTTTTTATTGAAAAGCTCTCATCTGAGAACATAATTACTGCATGCTATGGTATGAAATATAGCTGTGATTAGATTGATATATTGGGGAGCATTGATATGAGCAAACGGACTCTTCAGGATCATTATTCTAAGCCTTGTTAACTTATTTGCTTTATAAGATTTGCTGCAGGATAGATTTTCATATTAAGTGCAATGAGAATTTTTTTTTCTTTGGATTTAAGGAGTAAAATGTGCTGTCTTTCTCATGCTCTTTGAAAAGCCGTTAAGATTGTTATTTCCAAAAGAAATAATTAACTAATACTTAATTTAGGTTTTGAATGTTAATTAAAATCTGTTAATATTCATTGCTCTATAATAAACACAACGGAGTTTTAATGTTTGCACTAAACTAATTTTATTGACAAAGGCTTGGTGTCGTGAAATGCCAAACTTCAGATTTAGTGAAAAGCTTACAGTGTTTTGATGAATTTTGAAATGTGTCCAAACACATAATTTTGTAAGGCATCTGTTATAGGCTATCTCCTGGAATGCTAAACATTTCTGTATGTGTTTCACTTGGTTTGGTAAAAAGTTTATTACATTCAACATTTTTTTTCAACATGACACACTTGCAGCTCAGATTCCCAGCAAGATATTGTGGCAAATGAAATCATGTCACACTGTATTATTTTTAATTTTCTCTAAATCTGTTAAATTAAAGATCACTTAGAACTTAGTTACAATTTAACAAATCTCTATTTAAATTTTTAGTGAAATAATTTATACTTTTAATTTTAAAATACTTATTTTAACATCTCTGTAAGAAAAAGCAGACAAAATGGAAGGTTTTTCTTCATTATAATGAGTAAAGCAAATAAATATTTAGGGTTATAGATATTTGTTTAGTGTTTTTTATTTCATTAGTTTCTAAATGTAAACTAAATAAAATGTACATTTTTCCTTTCAAAACAACTCCTGTTAATACATAGGTCAATTACTGCAATAAATTCATTCTTTTTAGGCAGTTGTAACAAAATTTTCTTTATAAACATTTCCCTTTTCAGTATATAGAAATTAGGGAGAATTTGAAGAATCTCCTATATTTCCATCAAGTTCCAGAGTGATAAAATATGCACAGTTAATGAGGTTATTATTTAATCTAACATAGCCAACGGCCAGGGCTTGATTTTATATATGGAAAAATTATACAAACTGTTAGACTCTATGTGTCCTTCAGTCATCAGTTTAAGAGCTTTATGCATTAAATACCAAAATATGATATCCCCATTTTCATTTTTGTTCCCTATTTTTCCTTAAAAAAGAAGCATAAACCTCTGAGGACACTAATAATAACTTTCATAATTATTCTCATCAAAACACAGCCTGACTTTTGAAAGTAATTGCATTTAAACCTCAACATCTATTGGCACAAAAGGAGTCTTTCCTTATTTGTAATTTTATATGTAAATAAATATAATCTTCCTGCTGGTGAATTATGCTGTAAATAGCCACTAAGGTTTTAAACAGATCCACATATAAACTTATGCATTACAGCTCTTAGTCTTATGAGTCTGACCATTTTTTTTTTCTAAGATTTTATTGGGGAATTGGGGGAGGGGAACAGTGTTGGGGAATTGGGGAAGGAGAACAGCCAAGTTGTTGTCCTTCAGTCTTAGTCGTGGAGGGCACAGCTAGCTCTGCTCCAAGTTCAGTCGTCATCCGGCTGCCCATCGGCAGCTCGTGGCTGCTCAGCTCAAGGTGCCGTGTTCAATCTTAGTTGTGTGTGTGTGTGGAGGGGGGCGCAGCCCACCATTCCATGCGGAGTCCAACTGGCAACCTTGTGGTTAGAAGCACGTGCTCTCACCAGCTGAGCCATCCTGCCACCTGTTGGCAGCTTGGTGGCAGCTCAGCTCAGGCGCAGCTCACTGGCCCAAGTGGGAATCAAACCGGCACACTGTTGCTCAGAGCTCACACTGTTAACCACTGAGCCACTCGGCCGGACCGAGTACGACAATTTTTAAAACAATCCTGCCTCTTCCTAATATTCTGAAAAATATTTATTAATTAGGAACTTTGCATTCCATAGTTTCTAAATATTCTGCAGAAGAGAAAAAGGATATCAATTATATATGAAAGGGAAAGTTTATAATGTTAATTTGTATACATACCCACAATTGATGACTCTACAAGCATTTCAAATTGATTTTCAGATAACCCAGATGTGGCTAGTTGTGGATTATATATTGCTGTTAATAATACAATAAGTAAAAATAAATTTATAGATATAGAGATTCACATATAGATATAGATTCATATACTTTAAACTTCCAACCAATGCTGGGACTTTCTTTTGTGGTCATCTTGAGATCAATTGTCTCTCTATTCTCTGTTCGGGGAAGCATACCAATGTTTTGGCCCATTCATAAAAGGTTTATACATGGGCTAGTTTGGTAAAATTTTTAAAAAGAAAATTAACAGATCTTTATCTCTCATGGTGTGTACTTGTATGTGTATGTATATTCAGAAGTGGGTTGCAGTTTTTCAAGCCAGGTTCCCTTTTTTTTTCTTTTTTTTAGCTGAGCCATCCTGCTACCTGTTGGCAGCTCAGCGGCTGCTCAGCTTGGGCTGGACTCGAACCGCTGTTGCTCAGAGCTCAAACTCTTGAGCGAGGTCTTAACCAACTGAGCCACTCAGCCGGTCCTTAGGTTCCCTTTTATTATCAGTAGGCAGGCATCCAAACATTGACTATGATCCTTCACAACTCTAAAGCATAAGAAATAAAGTTACTTGGAGTTTCTCCCAATAGTAATTCCTGCTTCTCTGCTCTCAGCTTTTCAAGTCTGATCTATTTTTTTCCCAGTTCCATAAATCCTCCTTTGCTCCTTCCTTCTTCCAGTCCAGTTGACCCTTTGCCAATTGCTCAGAGTTCCCAAATAGTGTCTGATTTCTCTGTTCTCTCTTAAAGTGCATTGTTGTGGTATAAACACAGTGCTCTGGTTCCCAGGGTTTTTTATTTGTTTTTGTGGTTGAATTTCAAAGGCCTATTTTTAAATAAATTTATTTTTATTTATAAATTTTATTTTTTTTCAGTAAAAATCCTACTTCAATTTTAATTTACATGGATACCTTTAATTAACTGAGAAAAAAATTACCAACAAAAATTATGGAAGTGAGGGAAAGAAAGAATAAAAAGTATGTATTTTTCAATCTCTGAAATATAAGCCAAAACTAATTATTTGTATAGGCAGGGACTAAAGTCAATGATGGAACACATCCTCTTTGCTCTCATCTTCTATAAATTTGTTAAATTGACATGTTAAATGGTTCAACA
The DNA here is from genome assembly GCA_031876335.1 of Hipposideros larvatus. Lineage (NCBI taxonomy): Eukaryota > Metazoa > Chordata > Mammalia > Chiroptera > Hipposideridae > Hipposideros > Hipposideros larvatus. Next base: position 90,787,626 of record CM063105.1, on the reverse strand, counting down.
GCGGAACACAAGAGAAATTGAAATAAGGAAGTTTATTAGTCACAGGTCTTAGAGGAAGTACATAGCATGATTTGAGAGACTACGTGGAGAGGTCAAGACAGAGCAACGACAGAGAGCAACAGGCTGTGGGACACATGACTTTCCTAAGGTCCACAGATGGGAGTGCTTGGGCTTCCTGCACTAAGACCAAACTGGTCAATTCAAACCAAAAGAGTGGAACTTTGTTAAGCCCCGTAAGGGTCTTATCTAAGGGGTACATAAGGGGAATGTCCTGGAATGTAGTGGAGACTACTGATCACAAGGGCTGTAGGGAATGTCAAATTGTAATTGAACCCACAAGTTTATACGCCCAACTTGCAGTAAGGCTAATCACTAAAGCCCAGATCCTCCTCAACCCAGGGTTTATGGCAAGCTTTTCAGGGATTAGGGGAACAGGTATGTGGAAGCTCTTGTGGGGCAAGTTTTAGTTGGAGGACCTTGGAACTTGGCCATTTATGGTAAGGGGCTTCAGCACCAGACCTTCCTGTACAACAGGCCCTTCGCTTTCTGAAAGGGTTCCAGTGTCCAAGTTCCGGTCATGTCCAGGTCCTTTGTTTACCTGAGAGGAGTGAAACTTTAGTTCTGGGTGCTGCTAAAGGCCAAAGTTCTCTCCTCTGCGCATGCTTCAGGTGCATGACTTGCGGTTTGGGTTTGTTGTTACTGAAAAGCAACTCAGTGTCTTGTTAGAAACAGGATAGGACCATTTTGAGCTGGTTCTGTGGTTACAATATCAGGAACTTGCATTTGCATGTGACTTCAGGCTGCTACATAGGGCATGCACTTATGAGGGGCTAGTGTCAGTTTAAGGTCTCTACAGGCTGACTGGCCAAACAAACTAGATGCTGAAGCAGCAATACCATGGGGTAGCTTGGTTAAACACTATTATCATCATTATATCCCTTTAGTTGTGCAAATTAATTCAAAAGCGTTTTCATCCCTGGAGAAATAAATATAATAATACATGTTGCTTATTTCCACAAAGATGGTTCCACTTATTGCTATCAAGAGGTCTAAAGGAAGGAGTACACCACTTTGCATAGAGAGATTCAAGCACTATGGGGCCAATATGCCAAAATCTCCTCAGTATTTGGAGTGAGGGAGTTCTGATGGCATGGACCAAGGAGGAACTTATCAAGAACAAGTAAAAGGCAATTTTATCAAAGAAACATAGCATCTCATTGTATTTTACATTTTTTTCTTACTATTGAATCTGAACATGTTTTCATGTACTTATTGGTTATTTTCTCCCCCTTTTTAAAGCTACTTCTCAGTTTTTCCTCTCTCTATTAATGTTCATTTATTATCTTATTCATTTAAAAAGCTCTATACACATCTCTATGCAGACATACACACACATACATAAAAGGTATATGTACAACTGAGAACTCTAAAATACATAAAACAAGAAGATAGAACATGAATATACAGTGGGATACTTTTGACATTGAATTAGATGAGAGAAAAAGCAGGTTTTGGGGGATTTGTGAGGCCACAGATATTGAAAGCTACCCTTACATAATTCTCCTTAGGTAGATTTGCACTCAGGAGAAATGATTGTAGGTCTCTGGCAGAGCCAAATATGTCATTTGTTCTGCATTTCTCAACCTCTTTGCAGTTACACAGGACCATGTGATTAATTCTTGCCAATACTATGTAAACAGAAGTGATGCATGTCTCATCCAGGCTGAAGCATAAAATACTGAATACGAGTTCTCTAATCTCTCTTCCCACAACATAGTGAATATGGAAGCTTTTTGTTGAGACAAGAAGTCACATGATTCAAGATTCAAGCACCTTGGATTGTTAGTCAGTGTATAGAGATCAACTACTCTAGTAAATCACACAATGCAGTATACTTTTCTTTTTTTTTTTTCTTTTCTTTTTTTTTTTTTAGCTGAGCCATCCTGCTACCTGTTGGCAGCTCAGTGGCTGCTCAGCTCGGGCTGGACTCGAACCGCTGTTGCTCAGAGCTCAAACTCTTGAGCGAGCTCTTAACCAACTGAGCCACTCGGCCGGCCCTTGCAGTATACTTTTCTTGAGCAAGAAAATGTACCTATTAGTCCACCAAAATATAAAAGCCTTAATTTCAGTGAAAGCAGCATAATGTAACCTATGCTGACTGATATAGTATATAACTTGAAATAATGGTAATAAAAACTCTTAATTGGACATAGCTAGTAAGGGACTTACCATTTTCAATGAGCCTCTTATGATTGATGGAGAGAATAAAGCCGCAGCTTCCATACTTCCAAATTACATAAAAAAGCTTCTCCAACATACCAAGTCCTCTTCCACTGAGTGAAATAAATCTGCTGCTCTAATATCACAAGAAAAATGAGATATGACATAGTAGGGACAAAAATTTAGGAAAGTGATAGAATATCTGAACAGTATGAAGCCCTTCTCATCTAATTGATATTCATAGACCACTACATGCAACAACTGCAAAATACACACTAATTTCAAGTGCACATGGAACATTAACAAAGGTAATTTATATTCTGGTCCATAAATCAGTTCTCAACACATTTTTTAAAATATCTACTTCATATAAAATATATTATCTATTCACAATGAAATTAAATTAGAAAGTAATAATGAAAATACATCTAGTAAAAGCCCAGACATCTAGGAATTGAACAATACACTTCTAAATAATATGAGGAGAATTAATTTTAAAATAAAATATTTTGAAATAAATGATACTGCAAATTGAACATATGGAGACCAGAGGGATGCAGTTAAAATAATCCTTAGAATAAAATACATGTCTTAATGTAGTCTATTATTAAAGAATAAAATTAAGGGCCCGCCAAGTGGCTCAGTTGGTTAAGAGCTCGCTCAAGAGTTTGAGCTCTGAGCAACAGCAGTTCGATTCCCAGCCTGAGCTGAGCTGCCGCTGAGCTGCCAACAGGTGGCAGGATGGCTCAGCTAAAAAAAGAGGAAAAAAAAAAAAAGAATAAAATTAAAAAAAAAATAGTTATCTAAGGTTCCTTTTCATGAGGACAGAAAATGAAGAGCAAAGTAAACACAAATTGAGTTGGAGGAATTAAAAAGAGATTATAGAAACAAAAATTAATGAAATAGAAAACAGAATGATAATAGAGACGAACATGAAAAAAAAATGTTCTTTGAAAAGATCAACAAGATTGATAAGCACTAGATAGACTGACCAAGAAAAAAAGAGTAAACACACATGAACAATTTTAAGAATGAAAAAGATGTTATGCTATAGATTTATAAATATTAAAGAAATAATAAAAGAATATAATCAACAACTTTATGTCAATAAATGTGAAAACTTAGATGGTGAGGCCATTAGCATGGGTCCTAATCCAATCTGATAGATTTCCTTTTAAGAAAAGGAAATAAGGAGACAGACTGACATCAGGAGTAGGCATGCACTAACCAGCAACCACGTGAGAGGAAATAAGAGGGCAGTCATCTGTAAGCCAAGGAGAAAGGCCTCAAGAGAAACCAACTCTGCTGGCACCTTGATCTTGGATTTTCAGCCTCCAGAACTGTGAGAAAATAAATTTCTGTTGTTTAAACCACCTAATCTGTTATATTTTGTTATGACAGCCTTAAGAAACGAATACAGATGGAATGATGAAATCTAAAAAAATACAACTTACAAATAATAGTACAAAATTAAATGGAAAATCTGGTTACTCTTTTATTTATTGAAGAAACTGTATGTATTATCAAAAAGGGTTTTACAAAATAAAACTCCATGCAAAATTGTTTCAGTAGTAAATTCTATCATATGTTCAAATTTAAACAAACATTTTCAGAAAATTAATGAGTGAAAACTTCCTAATTCGTTTTGTTGTTTTTTTTAAGATTTTATTGGGGAATTGGGGGAGGGGAACAGACAAGTTGCTGTTGTTTTTTTTGTTCTTCAGTCTAGTTGTGGAGGACGTTGCTTCACTGGCCCAAGCTGGCACCATCATTGTGCTCTTCCTGGGCGAGGCAGATCAGTTGCCGGCTTCTGGACGGCCACTCACAGTGGCTGCTGGCCACTCACGCTGGCTGCCGGCTACATATGGTAGCTTATGGCAGCCCACTGCAGCAGGGGACTGCAGCCTACATCGTCGCCGGTGACTCACTGCAGCCCAGCTCCAGGTCGAGCTGTTGTTCAGCATCTTAGCTGTACAGGGCAGTGTCACTGGCCTTCATATGTGGGATCTGAACCGAGGCCCTCTGGCGTCCCAAGCCAGTTCCTAACCAAGGCGCCATTTGGCCGCCCCCCTAATTCATTTTTGAAGCCAAAAAACACTAGTAACAAAACTTGAAAAATACATTACAGAAAAGTAAATTATAGGCCAAAAGCACTCATGAATACAACATGAAAATGGGTAAAAGTTTTAAATGAGTATTTCTCAAGATACAATGTTAATAGTGAACAAATACATAAAAAGAGGTTCAATATCATTAATCCTTGGAGAAATAAAAATTAAAACCACAATAAAATACCTCTACACAAGTACAGGCATACCTCATTTTATTGCACTTCACTTTATTGTGCTTTACAGATATTGCATTTTTTTACAAATTAAAGATTTGTGGCAACCCTGTGTTTATTAAGTCTACTGGGGCCATTTTTCCAGCAGCATTTCCTCACCTCATGTCCCTGTGTCACATTTTGGCAATTCTCACAGTATTCTAAACTTTTTCATTATTATTATATTTGTTATGGTGACCTATGATCAGTGATATTTGATATTACTATTGTAATTTGGGTTGCCACAGACTGTACCTATATAAACAGCAAACTTAATAAATTTTGGAGTTCCAGTCAAAGTGGCAGAGTAGGAAAACACTGTGCTTGCCTCCTCCCACAACGACATCAAAATTACTATTAAACTACAAAGCAACCATCATTGAGAATCACCTAAAATCTAGCTGAACAAAAGTCCTATAACTAAGGACATACAGAAGAGGCTACCTTGAGACTGGTAGGAGGGACAGAGACACAGAACAGGCTGGTTCTACACCTACATGTGACAATTAAAAATTGGGAGAGATATCTTGGCTGTGGAGGTCCCTCATGAGGAGCAAGAAGTCCTAGCTTCACACCAGGATCTCCAGCCTAGGGTTCCAGTGCCGGGTAAAGGAGTTCGCATAACTTCTGGCTGTGAAAACCAGTAGAGATTGTGGCTGAGTGAGACAGAGGGCTGCTAGAGTCCCAGGCACTCCTCTTAAAGGGCCCATGCATAAAACTTATAATACGTGCTGACTCACTCACTCACTCTGAGCTCCAGCACTGGGGAAGCAGCTCAAAAGGCACCACGGACATACAGGGAGGAACCGAATTGTCTGGCTGCAAAGCGAGGGCTGGAGGAACAGCTTTCTCCCAGACAGAAGTGCTAGAAAAAGCCATTGTTCCTTTGTTGAGCCCTTTACCCACCCAGTGTGCATATGCAGGGAGGCTCCATATCTGACTCTCTATCAGCCCATCCAAAATCATTCTCAGGCCAGCCAAGTGGCTCAGTTGGCTAAGAGTTGGCTTAAGAGCACGAGCACTGAGCAACCGGGCCAACAGTTTGATTCCCACATGTGCCAGTGATGCTGCGCCTGAGCCGAGCTGTCGCTGAGCTGCCAACAGGGGGCAGGATGGCTCAGCTGGTGTAACAACAAGATTGCCTGTTCAATGGTGGGCTATGCCCACCCACAACTAAGACTGAACTCGGTACCTTGAGCTGAGTTGCTGCCTGAATGGCTCAGTGGATAGAGTGTGCGTTCTTAACAACAAGGTTGCTGGGTTTGACTCCTGCATAGGATGGTGGTTATGCCCACCCACAACTAAGACTGAACTCGGCACCTTGAGCTGAGCTGCCACCCAGATGGCTCACTGGATAGAGTGTGTGCTCTTAACAAGGCTGCTGGTTCGACTCCCACATGGGATGGTGGCTACGCCTTCCCCCGCACCCTGCAACTAAGCTTGAACACAGCACCGTGAGCTTAGAGGCCATGAGCTGCTGACAGGCAGCAAGATGGTGACTGGCACCCTCCACAATGAAGATTGAAGAACAACTTGGCTGGTCTTCTTCCCCAATACTGTTCCCCTCTCCCAATTCCCAATAAAATCTTTAATACAATAAAATAAAATAATTCTCCTTGCTCTGGTGATTCTCTGAGATCCTGCCCCACTCAAATTTTGGACTCACCCATGACACTTACAGTGTCTTTTCCATACAAATGGCCTATCTTGGCTCATACAGTGGACCTTCTTAAAATCTCTCAAAGGTCCACAAACACCAAACAAGTAGTACTTGGCTTTGGCATACCTCATACCTCTTGCTAAGTGGCCCCAAGCATGGCATTAGTGGCAGCCAGCCTCAGTTCACAACTTGACCTCTAACAGGAACCTCCAAGCCCAGTACAAGTGGCTTCCATCTGCAGGTCACTTTGTAGCTCATACCAAGTGGTACCGGGCAGGTCACAGGCAGCAGTTGACCTTGGCATACACTGAAGTACCTTCAAAGAGGTCAAACCAAAACACCTGGTGGCCATTTCAGACCACACCAGAGCACCACCAAACCAACTCCACAAATGACACATCCAAAACACAGACTGCTAGCACCAGAGCCTCTCTAAAATGAATCCTGCTCTAGATGGTAAGCCCCAGCACAGCAGCTTCTCCATTGTACTCATTTCCAGTTCTCACAACCAATCACTCTGAGGGTCAGTCCCTCCCACTGATGTGTAAATAGCAATCAAGGCTCAACTACAACAGGAGTGTACACACAACCCGCACAAGAGACACTCCTAGAGCACCCAGATCAGGTGACCAGGGAGACAGTGCCACTGAGCCCAACAGGACAACTACTATAAAAGGCCACTCTACCAAGACTGGGAGACATACCAGCTCTACCTAATACACAGAAACAAACACTGGGAAAGAGCCAAAATGAGGACACAAAGGAACATGTCCCAAATCAAAGAACAGAAAAAGAACAAAACAAAATGTAGATAAGCAATCTACCAGATGCAGAGTTCAAAACACTTATTATAAGGATGCTCAATGATCTCAGTCATAACTTCAACAAAGATATAGAGCAAGCATAAAAGAGGACATAAAAACCATAAAAAAGAACTAGACTGAAATGAAGACTACATTAAAGGGAATCAACAGTAGATTAGATGAAGCAGAGGCTCAAATCAGTGATTTGGAAGATAAGGAAGCAACAAACACCCAATTAGAACAACAAAAAGAAAAAAAAAGTATAAAAAAAATGAGGATAGTTTAAGGGATCTGTGGGCCAGCATCAAGCATACCAACATTCACATCATTGAGTATCAGAAGAAAAAGAGAGCAAGGAATTGGAAACCTATTTGAAGAAATAATGACTGAAAACTTCCATAACCTAGTGAAGGAATTAGACATACAAGCCCAGGTAGTGCTTGTTTCACCAAAGAAGATGAAACCAGGGCCGGCCGAGTGGCGCGATGGTTAAGAGCTGGCTTAGGACGCCAGAGGGCCCCGGTTCGGATCCCACATATGAGGGCCAGTGACACTGCCCTCCACAGCTAAGATGCTGAACAACAGCTCAACCTGGAGCTGGGCTGCCATGAGTCACCAGCGAAGGCGTGGGCTGCAGCCCCTGTGGCAGTGGGTTGCCATGGGCTACCGTATGTAGCCAGCAGCCAGCATGAGCGGCCATCCAGAAGCTGGCGACTGATCTGCCTCACCCAGGAAGAGCGCAATGATGGTGCCAACGTGGGCCAGTGAAGCAACGTTCTCCACAACTAGACTGAAGAACAAAATTACAGCATCTTGTCTGTTCCCCTTCCCCCAATTCTCCAGCGCTGTTCCCATCCCCCAATTCCCCAATAAAAATCTTTAAAAAAAAGATGAAACCAAAGAGGCCCACACCAAGACACATCATAATTAAAATGCTAAAGTTTAAAGACAAAGAGAGAATCTTAAAAGCAGCAAAAGAAAAGCAGTTAGCTACCTACAAGAGAACTCCCATAAGACTGTTAGCTTATTTCTCAACAGAAATTTTGTGCCAGAAAGGATTGGCACAAAATATTCAAAGTGATGAAAAGCAAGGACCTACATCCAAGACAACTCTACCCAGCAAAGCTATTATTTAGAATCAAAGGATAAAGAGCTTCCTAGACAAGAAAAAACTAAAGGAGTTCATCGCCAGCAAATCCATAACACAAGGAACATTAAAGGGACTTCTTTAAGAGGTAAAAAATAAAAATAAAAAATATGAAAAATAAAATGGCAATAATTACATATCTATCAACAATTACTTTCAATGTAAATGGATAAATACTCCAGTCAAAAGATAAGGTGGCTGAATGGATAAGAAAACAAGAACCTTACATATGCTGCCTACAAGTGACTCACTTCAGATCAAAAGACACACACAGAGTGAAAGTAAATGGGCGGAAAAAGATATTGCATGAAAATGGAAACCGAAAACAAAAAAAGCTGGTGTAGCAATACTTTTACCAGACAAAATGGACTTTAAAACAAAAGCTATAACAAGAGACAAAGAATGACCCAGTAACCCCACCTCTGGTTATTTTTATGAAGAAACCCAAAACACTAATTTGAAAAGACCTATGCATTCATATGTTTATTGCAGCATTATTTACAGTAGCCAAGATATGGAAGCAACCGAAGTCCATCAATAGATGACTAGGTAAAGAAGAAGTGGTACATATCTACAATACACTATTACTCAGTCATGAAAAAATGAAATCTTTCTATCTGCAACAATGTGGATAGACTTAGAGTGTATTATATATAACAAGTGAAATAAGTTAGAGAAAGACAAATACCACACAATTTCACTTATATGTGGAATCTAAAAAAACAAAGTAAATGAACAAACAAAACTAAAACAAATTCATAGGTACAGAGAACATTTTGAGGGTTGCCAGGTGGGAGGAGGTTTGGAGGATGAGTGGAAAAGGGCAAAGGATTAAGAAGTATAAATTGGAAGTTACAAAATAGTTATAGGGATGTAAAATATAGCATAGGGAACATAGTCAATAACATTGCAATAAGTATGTATGGTGTCAGATGGATTCTAGGTTTATTAGGGTGATTAATCACTTCATAAGTTATATAAATGTTTAATCACTATGCTGTACACCCAAAACTAGTATAATATTTTGTCAACTATAATTAATAAATTAAGTTATTAAAAACATAAATAATTGATACAACTTGTATGTGTTCTGATTTAGCCACTGACCACCTATTTGTTTGTTTTTAATCTCTGTTCCTCTCCTTACTTCTCCCTATTCCTTGGGACACAACAATATTGAAATGAGGCCAATTAATAAGCTTACAAGGGCCCCGAAGTGTTGAAGTGAAAGAAAGGGTTATACATCTCTCACTTTGAATCAAAAGTTAGAAATTATTAAGTTTAGTATCGGAAGGTATGCCAAAAACTGAGATAGGTCAAAAGCTAGGTCCCTTGCACCAGTTAGCCAAAATGTAAATACAAAGGAAAAATTTGGAAGAAATTAAAAGTGCTACTCCAGGGAGCACACAAATGATTAAAAAAAAAAAAAAGTGAAACTGCCTTATTGTTGACGTGAGAATGTTACAGTGGTCTGAATAAATCAAATCAACCACAATATTCCTTTAAGCCAAAGCCTAATATAGAGGAAGACCCTAACTCTCTTCAATTCTATGAAGTCTGAGAGAGGTGATGGAGCTGCAGAAGGTTACTTCGAGTCTAGCAAATGTTGGTTCATGAGGTTTAAGCAAAGAAACCATTTCCATAACATAAAAGGACTAGGTGAAGCATCAACAACTAATGTAGAACTGGCAGCAAGTTATCCAAAAGATTTAGCTAGGGAAAATAATAAAGGTTATTTTTTATAAATATTAGAGTTCCAATTTATACAAAACAGCCTTATATTGAAAGAAGAATCCATCTAGGACTTTTTATAGCTAGAGAGAAGTCAATGTGCGGCTTCAAAGCTTCAACAGACAGGGTGACTCTTTTGTTAGGGGCTAATTGTAGCAGGTGAATTTAAGTTGAAGCCAATGCTCATTTACCATTTCAAAAATCCTAGAAACCTTCAGAATAACGTTAAATCTACTCTGTCTATGCTCTATAAATCAAACAACAAAGCCTAGATGACAGCACGTCTGTTTACCACATGGTTTACTAAATATTTTAAGCTTACTATTGAGAACTACTGGTGAGAAAAACAGATTCCACTCAATATAGTACTGCTCATTGACAATGTGCCTGATCACCCAAGAGCTCTGATGGGGATGTAAAGCAAGATTAATGTTTTCATACCTGTTAACACACATCCATTCTGCAGCCCATGGATCAGCGAGTAATTACAACTTCTATTTTGTAAGGCTGTAACTGCCGTAGATAGTGATTCCTCTGATGGATCTGGGCAAAGTAAATTGAAAACATTCTGGAAGGAATTCACCATTCTAGATGCCATTAAAAACATTTTTGATTCATGGGAAGAGGTCAAAAGAACAGCATTAACAGGAATTTGTAATAATTTGATGCCAAGCCTCACGGATAACTCTGAGGGGTTCAATACTTCTGAGGAAGAAGTAACTATAGATGTGGTGGACAAAGCAAGAGAACTAAAATTAGAAGTGGAGTTTAAATATGTCACTGAATTGCTGCAATCTCCTGATAAAACTTTGATGAGGAGTTACTTCTTATAGATGAGCAAAGAAAGTGGTTTTTTGAGTCAGAATCTACTCCTGGTGGAGATGCTGTGGAGATTATCAAAGTAACAAAGGATTTAGATTTATTATGCAAATTTACTTGATAAGGCAGGACAGGGTTTCATAGGATTGACTCCAATTTAAAAAAAAGTTCTACTGTAGGGAAATACTGTCAAAAAGCATGCTACAGAAAAATTGTTTGTGAAAGGAAGAGTCAATCTACCTGGCAAGCTTCATTGTTGTCTTATTTTAAGTAATTGCTATAGGCAACCCAACCTACAGCAACCACCACCCTGATTAGTCAGAAGCTATCAACATTGAGGCAACACCCTTCACTATCAAAAAGATTATGACTCCCTGAAGGCTCAGATGAGAGTTCACATTTTTTAACAATCAAGTCATTTTTAATTAAAGTATGCAAATTCTTTTTAGACAAAATGCTATTGCTCATAATACACTACAGTATAATATAAATGTAATTTTTATATGTACTGGAAACCCAAAATTTGTGTGACTTAGTTTGTTGTGATATTTGCTTTATTATGGTGATGTGGAACTGAACTCACAATATCTCTGATGTATGCCTCTGTTAGATTGGCTAAAATTAAAAAAAAATGATAACAAGTCTTGGTTAAGATGTAGAGCTACTGGAACTTTCATATGTTGCTCATATAAGAAAAAGTTTGGCAGTTTTTAAAGAAAAATTTCAACATATGATTACCATATTACTCAGCTATATCACTATTGGGTATTTTCCCGATAGACATAAGTCTACACAAAGATTTGTACATTAATGTTCATAGCATATTTATTTAAAATAGCAAAAATACAGGAAGCAACAAAAAATCATTAAGTGCTGAACTGATTAATAACCTTTAGCTCATTCTTATAGTGAAATACAACTCAGCAATAAAAAGTTGAGACTTCAGTCCCTCCCTTTAACTACCTAGAACTTGAATGAGAAGCCTTGCCCATAATAAGAAATTGTCAGAAATAAACTTTTGACCTAGCTACAGGGCAGGACAAATTTCTATTTACTAAGCTTCTCTTCTTCTTATCATCCTGCAATGACCCTTTGAAGCCCCCGAGGTGCATTACCTCATCTGTAGCTCAGGATGTCTTATATATATCAACCCCCCTTTCTATCTCTGAACTTCTATTTCATGTGGGGTTTGCATACATATGTACATATGTATTAAATTTGGTTTTCTTGTTAACCTGTCTCATGTCTATTTGATTATGAGACCAGCCAGAAAAAGTTTGAGGGTAGAGGAAAGTTTGTTCCTCTCCCATATAATGCAAAATCTTATTGAGTATGACAGAAACATTTGGGGTAAGAAAAAATTTTAGCTAATATAGGGAGGACAGGCAAAAAACAGATTCAAGGAGGCCAGCCGAGTGGCTCAGCTGGTAAGAGCGTGAGCTCTGAACAACTGGGCTGCCGGTTTGATTGCCACTTGCACCAGTAAGCTGCACCCTCTACAGCTAAGATAGCGAACAACAGCTCAACCTAGAGCTGGGCTGCCGCGAGTGGCTGGCGATGACGTAGGCTGCAGTGGGCTGCCGTGAGCTACCATGAGTGGCCGGCAGCCAGCAAGAGCTGCCGTGAGATGCTATAAGCAGCTGTCCAATGGCCGGTGATCAACTACCTCAGCCGGGAAGAGCGCAACGATAATACCAACATGGGCCAGTGAAGCGACGTCCTCCACAACTAGATAGAAGAACAAAAGGAAAGCAACTTGTCTGTTCCCCTTCCCTGATTCCCCAACACTGTTCCCCTCTTCCAACTCCCCAATTAAAAAAAAAAAACAGGTTCAAGAAAGTACAATAAATGAAATATCTAAGTAAAACACAATAAAGTACAACCAAAAGATTATCTAAAACAAAATACATCAACTGAGAACAATAAATGCAACACCTTGGAAGAGTTATAGATGTTCAGGGCTAGGATTTAAGAATGGAGAAAAAGAGTCTTAACCTCATTTTGATGCAGTATATTTCTTATACCGGGGTCATGATCTCATGGAACTGAAGAATGGAGACCACGGACCAGAGAGGTCAAGTTGCGGAAAAGGAGTTTATTAGGAGTAAAAATACATTTTAAAGAAGCAGAAGCAGGCCTGAGCAGTAGAGAATGGCTCAAGGGCCATTATTAGAAAAGAAAGGACACTCCAAAGAGTTTGGAGCAGGCCAAGCAAAGGGAGCTCAAAAGGCCCAAGGGGGCCCAGGGCCAGGGCCAGGGGGTCATTATTAGGAGAAAAAGTTCACTCCAAAGTGTTGGGAGTCAGCCCTGAGCAGAGCCAAGACTCAAAATGCTCAAAAGGCATTGACTGGCCAGGACTAGGAGTTTTTATCCTTTCTTCCTCTAGAATGGGCTGTTCCTCTCTGGGTGTGGGACCACCTGATTGATCTCATCTCTTTACAAAAGGATTTTATTAGAAGAAAGAAGTTTTGGGTGGACAGGGGAGGTCTTTTGGGCGGTACAGTCTGTGGGACATGCAGGAATGCAGAGACCCAATGCCTGCCTCTAACTGCCTGCCTTGTTTTCCCTTGAGAGAGGTGATCCTCATAAAATCTCTATGGGAAGCTGAGGGACAGGAGGTCTCTTCTGTATCTACTTCCTGCTGTGCAGGGGCTTAGAGCTGTCCCTGCCTACTGTGGGACTCACGGAACTCTCACCCTTTCTAGTCTCACATGAGAGGAAGGAGTCTTGAGATCCACCTGGAAGACGGAAGTGGCAATCTTGGTGAGGTACCCTCTGTATCCTCAAGGCACCTAAATGAGGAAAAATAGATTTGAATTAATAAATTTCTTAAAGAGCAGAGCTCAAAGCTATTGATGTAGGGTGGCTACGGGTTTGGAAAGAACATTAGCCTTTAATGTTTACAATCAACAAGCATACTGGCCTGAGGAAATGTTATCACCTGTTTAGTCTCTGGGATGGGATTATCCCAGAGTTAGGTCTGGAATGGCTTGGGGAATGTTGGGAAGTCACAGGCTTTTAAGTAGTTATCTAGAGCCAGGGTGGGTGAGAGATATTCTGTGATTCAATCTAGGGGCAATCTTTAGTCTGGGTTTCAAAAACTGATTAGAAGAGTAATCAAAGCCAGGGGGCTAAGAAACTAGGGAAGAGGAAATTTAAAAGTTGTCCAGGGTCCGCCTAGTGGCTCAGTTGGTTAAGAGCTCGCTCAAGAGTTTGAGCTCTGAGCAACAGCGGTTCAAGTCCCGGCCCAAAAAAGTTGTCCAGTGGCATGGGGGTGGGGGTGGCTACTCACTTGGCTTGTATGAATTTTTCTCAGAGTCAGGAAAATAGCTAAACAGAGAAGACACATTTTATGTTCTTCACAAAAACAGGAAATGAGAGCCAAGTCATGCTATAAAGCTGGGAAACCTATGATGAGACAGGTATGGGTGAACAGTAACAAGCCCTTTGACTCCTGGGGTGGGGTTGGCTCCAACCTAAATTTACATAGTATATGCAAAGGTTGTGATAACAAGTTTAACCACACCAACCCCACCCCAAGGGACAAAGCTGAACATATTAGAAGATTCCACTACAGACTGAAGCAAATTACATCCTGGTTAGAGAATACAAAACCCCAGCTAAACAGAACCACTGCAGCTGCTTACCCTAGACACTGCCCTGGCAGCTCCTCTGCCAGTTGCTTCTCTTTCTAAATAAACTTTCTAACTTCTATTCCTTTGTGCCTTGTGAATTCTTTCACAACCCCAGAGTGACCAAAACAACCTACACTAGCACAGACCACTCATGGAAACTTGTACCTAATAGCCCAGGAAAACACACCTTATTTAAACATGAGAAACAGAAAAGGAATATTATCTTAGGTATACATATGTAAGGGAAAAAAAAGATTAAAATAAACTTAATAATTTTGTGACAATGAGGAAACATTATAAAACTGTGACCATCAAGAAAATGGATATTGTAAGCTAACTTTCAAAATGACAAAATAAATTTTACAAAATTATTGAAGCTTTGAAATAATAGGATATGAAGTCAGGAAAGAAGTAGTGATATGGGCCAAGCAAGTAACCTCCCACACCCCACCCCACTCAACAACTTTTAAGTTTCCTCCTCCCTAGTTTCTTAGCCCCTGGCTTTGATTATTCTTCAAATGTTTCTGAAGCCTAGACTAAAGATTTCCCCTAGACTGAATCACAGAATATCTCTCACCCACACTGGCTTTAGATAATTACTTAAAGCCTGCGACTTCCCAGCATTCCCCAAGCCACTCCTGACCTAACTCTTGGGTTTTCCCATCCCAGAGACTAAGTAGGTTTTAACATTTCCCCAGGCCAGTATACTTGTTGGTTGTAAACATTAAAGGCTAATGTTCTTTCCAAACCCGTAGCCACCCTACATCAATAGCTTTGAGCTCAGCTCTTTAAGAAATTTATTAATTCAAATCTGTTTTTCCTCCTTTAGGGGCCTTGGGGATACAGAGGGTACCCCAGCAAGATTGCCAGGCCCAACCAAAGAAGCCAACACGGTCTTCCAGGAGGATCTGGAGACGCCTTCCTGTCAACTGAGATTAGATAGGGTGAGAGTTCCATAACTCCCCCAAATAGGCAGGAACAGCTCTAAGCTCCTGCCCAGCAGGAAGCAGATACAGAAGAAAAGACCTCCTGTCCCTCAACTTCCTATAGAGATTTTATCACATCTCTCAAAAGGAAAACAAGGCAGGCAGTTAGAAGCAGGCATTGGGTCTCTGCATTCCTGCATGCCCCACAGACTGTACCGCCCAAAAGACCTCCCCTGTCCACCCAAAACTTCTTTTCTTCTAATAAATTCCTTGTCTAAAGAGATAAAATAAATCAGGTGGTCCCACACCCAGAGAGAAACAGCCCATTCTAGATAGAGGAAGAAGGGATAAAAACTCCTAGTCCTGGCCAGTCAATGCCTTTTGAGCATTTTGAGCCTTGCCTCTGCTCGGGTCTGGCTCCCAACTCTTTGTGGAGTGTACTTTCTTTTCTAATAATGGCCTTTGAGCCATTCTTTACTTTTTCTCCCACTTCTGCTTTTTTGAAGTGTATTTTTACTTGTAATAAACTCCTTTTCTGCAACTTGACCTCTCTGGTTTGTGTCTCCATTCTTTGGTTCCATGAGACCACGACCCCAGCACAAGAAATATGCTACATCAACTGCGAAACCACTGGACTTTAAAGGGAAAAAAAATGATTCAGACAATAATTGCAGACATTTATAAAAGCAAATCTGATTTGTATAACATATGAAACAGCAACACTTTATGACAGAAAACAATTGAGAGCATGTTTAAGACATTCAAGAAAAAAGAAAAGGCAAGCCAAAGATTACATATAGACCTAAATAACTTTTTAAGTTTAAAAATCACTGACAAATAATTATAAGCATACAATAAATTAAAGGATATTATTTGTGAGTCTTCAAGGATAATGTACTAGATAATAGGCTTTAGACTACCATAATATTATTGAAAAAGCTTCAACATAAGACCCAGAATGTTTAATGTTTAATATTAATATTAGCATATATATTTTAATATTAATATATTTAATATTAGTATTAAACATAAAATTTGACTCTAAAGGTGACCAAATTATAGAATGTTATATCTCTATCAATGTAGAAACATTAATTATACAGTATAGGAAGAAAAGTGAGAGTGAAGGGAAGCAGAATATGTCACCCCAAAATATATCTCTTTTGATATAAGGATTATCTTGATCTGTCTATTTCTAAGGGACAGCAGACACAGGAGAAGCCCTGAAAACCAAGCAGAAGTTACCCTTTTGTAAGAGACATTTACATGTATAAGGTAAATTTCCATTTGAAAAGATGCTTCCCTCTATGGACCAGGAAGAGGAGATGACTAAATCTTTAGAAACTCTTATCCACGGAACAGGCAGGGACTTAAATCTGCATAACAAACATACCCTTGTGTACTGTGCTTTGCCTGCTAGTCTCCCATAAGTGCTTCCCTCAAACACCTTTCTTTTTTCTTTAAGTGAAGTTGGTATTAATGTGATGGTTTGGGATATTTTGAGAGTTAATTTTCCTGGGTATCTTCCAAGTATGTGGGAGGTATACCTGTTATTCAACTTCTGTTTGTTTTTCTCCTATTAAACTGTCTTTTTTTTTTTTTTTTGAAATATTTATTTATTTATTTATTTATTTTTAAAAAGATTTTATTGGGGAATTGGGGGAGGGGAACAGCGTTGGGGAATCCAGGAAGGGGAACAGGCAAGTTGCTGTCCTTTTGTTCTTCAGTCTAGTTGTGGAGGACGTCGCTTCACTGGCCTCTGCTGGTATTATCATTGTGCTCTTCCCTGCTGAGGCAGATCGGTTGCTGGCCACTGGATGGCTGCTCTCGGTGGCTCTTGGCAGCTCACACTGGCTGCCGGCCCTCATGGCCAAACCGGGGCCCTCCTGCTCAGAGCCTGCGTCCCAAGCCAACTTAACCAATGCGCCACTCGGTTGGCCAGTTTTGGAGGCTGGAAGTCCTAGATCGGGGCGGCAGCACTGTCAGCGGCTGGTGAGGACCCTCTTCTTGGTTATGTCCTCATTTGGCCTTCCTTGGGGGTCGCTGACGAACTCCGTCATTCTGAGCTCCAGCGCTGCAGCAGCTTGAAAGGCTCCAGGGACATACGGAGAGGAACTGAATTGACTAGGCTCAGGTTGAGGGCTGGAGGGGCAGCTTTCCCCCGGACCTAAACTCTCTTTTATTACGGGGGTTCTCAGTGAAAAACTTAGATGATTAGGATAAAATATTTACCCCCCTACAAAAGAAAAAAGTGCAAAATAGAGTGAACTCAATTATTGCCTCAGATTTATTACGTGCTGGTAAAAGTATATTACTTATATGTGATAAATTAAATGGATAAACCACAGGTAATACCAACTAAAAGTGTTGTATAATGAAGATATGCATAAAAAAATATTTAGAACATTTAAAATGAATAGAATAGACATTAATATACCAGACAAAGGCAAATATAAAAAAAGCTAAAGATATAATCTTGATATTAGATAAACTAGAATTCAGGTCAAAAAGTATAAAATTATCGTAATGATTGCCTAAGTCATAGTAAAGATACTACAGTTATTAATATCAATAGACCAAATAACAAATTTATTTAATAAAAAAGAAAATGCAGATGCTGCAATGAGAAATAGTAAAAAGCATACTAATTGAAGACTTGAGTATACGTCTCATTTCAAGGAAGATTAAACATTTATAAAAATACAAAAAGATCCAAACAGCAAGATTTAAAAGGTAGATTTACATGAAATACTGAATCCCAATATATACAGTACATATTTATTTCAAGTACACATGGAATTTGTATGTACACAACGTGTACAATGGATTTTTGAACAGTGCCACCATTCAAAGTAGAAAATATATCTGATTAAAATAAAACAAAAGAATTTGGCACATCTTTTTTTGAAAGCACACACACACACACACACACACACACACACACACACACACAAATTCTTGTGGTAAAGGCAAAAGACAAAATGAAGTTGCAGAATTTTTTGAAAAATCCATGGGATTCATACAGCTAAAGCAACACTCAAGTGAAAATCTATTTCATGATATAGCTGTGATATTGTGATTTATAAGAAATATATATTCAGATGAATAGAATATATTTCCCATATGTATTTGGTCTTTGTTCCCAGTTCCTGGCTCCCAAAACCCTCGGAGCTTCCTGAGCTATAAAATCAGTGGGAGCATCTTTTGTCATAATATTTGCTCTCTTGTCCTCAGCTTCCAAAATTGAGCCATAAAGATGAAATGGATACCTTGTTATTGATAACAAGCTCCTTTCCACCACAACTGGGTTTATGTTAATGAGGTGACATTTGGAAAGCACCTAAGAATTAGGGCAGACTGCCAGAGGAACCCACCATGAATGAGCACTGGCATTTTCAGTCTCACCCCATGATTTCTGGGGAGGAGAGAGGCAATTTAGGTGGAATCCAACACTAATGATCAATGAAGTTAATCAATCATGCCTACGTAAGGAAACCTCCATAGAAACCCAAAAGGAGGGGTTCAAAGAGCTTCCAAGTTGGAGAAACAGAATTCTTCCACCTGCCACTATGGACGGAAAAGGGGCCACAGGTTAAACCTGACAAGTTTAGGAGACTAAAGCTAAGATGGCGTAAACACACACACCCAGAAATTTTTAACTAAGTGGGCCATGGTAGGAAGTCACGTCTTCAGCTTCCTTATTAAGTTAATCTGTGCCTTTTCTGGGGCTGTTGTCTTTCTGTACCTAAGCTAACATCTTTAATCCTTTTTCCGGACCAGAGCTGGAAACTGCAAAATTCCTCATTATTATGCTTATCTCCTGATTACCATCTCTATGTGCTGTAAAAAGCTTACTATTAGCTATCTTGCACCCACCTATGTAAAAGAGGTACCTGTCTCTCTAGTTTACTTTTATCCAGTCCCAGAGATTTTCCCGCTTTGCTTTCTCTCACTCCCTTAGTCTGTCACCAATGGATTTCATGTAACCGTCCTCCTTTGATTTTATGTATAAAATAAGCTGTAAAACTGCCATGCTTTGGAGCATTTTCTCAATTCGTTGAGATTTTGCTTCCCGGCAATTGTCAACAGTTTGGCTCAAATAAACTCTTATAAGTTTTCTCTTAGGCTGGATGTTCTTGGTCAACACCACCATGCTGGGCCCCAGAATCCACAAGGATAGCCGTTTTTGTTTGTTTGTTTGTTTGGGACTTCAGCCTATGTATTTCTTCATCTGGCTTTTGATTTGTATCCTTTAATATCATTTGTAATAAATTGGTCATCTAGTGAGTAAATGGCTTTCCTGATTTCTGTGAGCTGCTTTAGCAAATTAGTCAAACAAAAGGAGAGGGTCATGGGAACCTCTGATTTATTGCCAGTCAGTCAGAAGTACAAGTAACAACCTAAACTTGCAATTGGCATCTGAAGTGGAGGGCAGTCTTGTGGGACTGAGCCCTTAACCTGTGGAATCTGATGCTATTGAGGTAAATAGTGTCAGAATTGAATTGACTTGTAGGATACCCACCTGCTGTTCAAGAATTGCTTGGTGGGGCATCCCAGTCGGGACCCTGTCTCGTTTCGAGAGCTATAACTTTCTGCTCTAATAAAACTATCCTCTGCTACAAACTTTAAAAAATAAATAAAAGAATTGCTTGGTGATATGGGAAACACCCCCAACACACAAATGTTGAAAGTGGGTCCAGACCCTTTAACAGCCATATCATTAAAAATTATTTTAAGTAAAATAAATGAATTAAAACATCTGAAATGAATTGAACAGCAACCTCCAAAGGACATGTTTACATCCTTATCCCCAGAATTTGTGAATGTGACCTTATTTGGAAAAAAGGACTTTGTAGATGTAATTAAATTAAGGGTCTTGAGATGAAATCATCCTGGATTACCTGGGTGTGACCTAAATTTAATGAAAAGTGTCCTTATAAAAGACACATCTAGAAGAAGACAGTGAGATAAGAAAAAAGCCACGAAAAGACAGGCAGAGAAAGGAACTAAGCAGACATGAGCCTCCAGGAAAAATTACAGCTATCAGAAGCTGGAAGAGTCAAAGAAGGATTATGCCCTAGACCTTCACGAAGGATTGCAGCTTAGCCAACACCTTGATTTCAGAATTCTGGCATCCAGAACTGTGAGAAAATTTCTGTTGTTTAAAGCTGCATAGTTTGTGATAATTGGTTATAGCAGCCCTAGGCAGCTAATATTACACCAATCTCAAAAGTTGAGAAAATTATAAAAAGAAACACTAACAATAATTGTGATATCATCAATTGAGTTTGGTGAATTGATTTTTTTTTTTTTAAGATTTTTATTGGGGTATTGGGGGGAAGGGAACAGTGCTGGGGAATTGGGGGAAGGGGAACAGACAAGTTGCTGTTGTTTTGTTCTTCAGTCTAGTTGTGGAGAACGTTGCTTCACTGGCCCAAGTTGGCACCATCATTGCGCTCTTCCCGGGCGAGGCAGATCAGTCGACGGCTTCTGGACGGCCGCTCACTGCGGCTGCTGGCTGCTCACGCTGGCTGCTGGCTACATACGGTAGCCCATGGCAACCCACAGCCACAGGGGCTTCAGCCTACGCCGTCGCCGGCGACTCATGGCAACCCAGCTCCAGGTTGAGCTGTTGTTCAGCATCTTAGCTGTGGAGGGCAGTGTCACTGGCCCTCATATGTGGGATCCGAACCGGGGCCCTCTGGCATCCCAAGCCAGTTCTTAATCATCGCACCACTCGGCCGGCCCGGTGAATTGATTTTAATGGTTATCTCCTAGTAGTACGACTTGATTAAATTTTGGCAACATACTTACAAATTCAAATATCACTGTGGCAACACAACAAACACACGTAGTTTGATTCCGCAAGAATGCAAATATTATACACTTGATTCAGAATTCAAAATGGAAAACAATGTGTGAACTAGGTTCATAACAGTGTATTGATATGACGAATTTCTACAATAGTGTGTATCACACTAAACTTAGCTGGAGTAATCACAGGAACCACTTAGCTAAGTCCTCAATAATCTATTAATATCCTTCAGAAAAACTTTTTCCACTTTATTGGGAAGACAGGACTCTTAAAAATTAGTGGGGAAAAAATTAGTGGGAACAAAACACCCATTTTAACCATTTATTTAATTAGAACAGTGATCTTTTTGTTCTGTGGGAATTTTGTTTTGACTAAAGTTGACGATCAAGGAAGCTTGTGCAGTTTGAAGGCCAAATACGAATGAGAGAAAAAGAAAAGAATGCTTCCAAAATGATGAAGAAAGGACCTTTAAATATCTGCTTCTTCATAAAATCAATGAGAAAACTAGCAAAAACTGCCAAATTAACTTTTCCAGAGCTCAGGAAATTAAACTTTTGCAATCATCAAGGAACATTTATTCAAGAAAAAAAAATGGAAACATTTCAGTAAGAACTGTGAGCTTCATGGCATTTTAACTTGCCTGATTTCTATTTTTTCCCCCCAGCTCCATTGTAGCCTTGAAAACCAAAACATAACAAGTACAGCAGTCGTGAAAATAAGCAGACTAATAGCAAATGCCAGAGCAAAGAGACATGGGACATTCCCCCCAAAAGAGTCGTTCCCAGAGAATTGTTATTATTTGCAAGTTCCCCTAATTTTAACCACTCAAAGTACTTACATTTGTATCCTCTGACTGGGAGTTCACGCATCACAAATTGCCTTTTGTCCCAGAATGTTGTTAAAAGGAACCAGAGGTGATTGTTTCAAGTTACGGCTATACAAGATGGGATATAAGATGAGGCAAATAAAAGGCTGACAAAATATATTAAAAAGAAAAGCTGGGAATGATATATCCATGGGGAGCTTTGAAAAGCTCCATCATATTCCTGGCAATCTGGAAGAATATGTGCTCATATGGGACTGTGTGAATCCCCAGGGAAGTTCTAAGGAGGCCCTAGACTCTCAGTTCCGGCTGACCTTGAGGCTCTGTGTAACGAGGACATGTCTAAGGCAAAATTATATAGTATGTGTTACATGTTACATATTATATGTTATATATTATATGTTATTGGAGCACTAAGGCATTTAAGGAAATCTCTAATCATTATTTGACCACTAAGCTAATGGCATAATAAATTTCAGTAGTTATGCATGACAAAGAATATAGACCTGACAGAATTATTTCAGAAAAGTCATAGAACAAACAACAACAACAAATAATAAAAACACCCTATGGGGTGTCTCATTCCCAAATAAGTTACATCAGGTTAAGATGAGGTTATCAGGGTATGTCCTAATGCAATATGACTGTGACCTTATAAGAAGAGGAAATGCCATAGGAAGACAGAGATAGGCAGGGAGAATACCACGTGACAACAGAGGCGGAGCTTAGTAATACAGCTGCAACAAGAAATGCCAAGGATTAATGGCCACCACCAAAAGTTAAGATGAGAAAAGGAACAATTCTGCCGATGCCTTGATTTTGGACTTCAGCCTCCAGAACAACTGTAACTACAGAATCAACTCAAAATGGTCCCATCCTGTTTCTTACAAGGTATTGAGTTAGTTGCCTTTCAGAGACAACAGACCAAAAACACAAGTCACATTAATATAATATCAGGCAGTTGGGAATTTTCTGGTAGACTGAGCAAAGATAAGATTAAAAATAACTGGCCATTCCTTAAATTAGCCATTCCTTTCAAAATTATAGGATAACTCCCTCATAATGGAAAAGAGACATCAATTATGCCCCAAAGCAACAAAGCCATTTTGGAGGACATTACGAAAGGCCTCCCCAAGGCTGAGCAACAGAACAAATCTGATAAACCCCTTCATAACAGGCACCAGTATTTCAGCATTCCCCCTTCCAGGCAGAAAAAAAGTATAAAAACTCAAAAGCTTTTACCCTAGCTAGTGGGCATCCCATTTTCCAGGTACCCCCTCCCGCTCGGGAGCTGTAACCTTTCTCTTGCTTTAATAAAACTCTCCTCTGCTACAAACTCTACCTCTCTGGTCCCTGTCTCCATTCTTCGGCTTCACGAGACTACAACCCCGGCACAAGAAATATCTTACATCAACATGGTCAAATCATGCACATTGGAGAGAACTTGGACCTCCAGCTGCACCCAGAGCCAAAGTTTTACTCCCGTCATGATACCAAAGGTACCAAAGGACCAGGACACACATGAAACTTGAACACTGGAACTCTTTCAGAAGCAAAGGGTTGCTTTTGCAGAAAGACACAGTGCTGCAGCCCCTTACCAAATCTTATCATAAATGGCCATGCTCCAAAGCTCTCCAATCAAAACCCGCCTTGGTACTGCATACCAGCCTGTTCCCCCTAACACCTAACCCTCAATATCTGCCTTTAAAAAACCTTGATTAAAAGCCTCATGCAGCTTGGGTTTTAAAAGATAACTTCCCACTCTCCTCGCTTAGCACCCTGCAAATAAAATGGCTTTAATTTATCTATTGCAAACCTTGATGTTCAGTGTTTGGCTTTGCTGAGCATCAGCTGGGCGGATCCTCATTCAGTTAGGTTCAGTAACACAACCGTAAGAGGAAAATTTTCTTTTGGTTTAAGCCACCCAGTTTGTGATATCTTGTTAGGGCAGCCCTAATACACCATGTATCTCAGAAATTCCATGCCTATGCACCCAAGAGAATTAAAAACATATGTCTACACAAAAGCTTGTACATGAATGTTTATAGCAGCCTGATTCATGAGAGTCAAATAGTGGAAACAATCCAAATGTTTATTAAGTGATTAATGGATAATCAAAATGTGGTATAACCATAAAATGAATAGCATTTTGCAATAAGAAGGAATGTACTGATACATGTTCCATCATGGATGAATCTTTAAAATGTTCTGCTAATTCAAGTCAGTCACAAAAGGCCACCTATTACATTATCTAATTTACATGAAATGTTCAGATTAGGCAAATCTATACAGGCAGAATGTAGATTCATGGTTTCTTAGGACTGGTGGTTATGTGTGTGGGGAGACAATGGGGAACGGAGAGTGACTACTAAAGGGTATGGGGTTTCTTTTTGTGGTGATAAAATGTTTTCAAATGATTGCGATATTAGTTGCACAACTCTGTGAATATACTAAAACCACTGAATAATACACTTCAAATGGTGAATTTTATTTAAGATATGTGAATTACATCTCAATAAAAAGTTATTAAAACATGAAAAATATAATTTACCCAAATAATGGAGAAGTGTGGATTTTAAATAAAATGCAATAAGCTCCACTTATATTACTTTTTCAAATTATGTCTTCAAGTAAAGTAATGCTACTACCAAATACTCCCTCCAGTCTCATTTTTTAATTATTAATTTCTACCCTATCTTGATCTCTTTTATTATGGCATATGCATATATTCCCGGGGTCCTTTGATGTCTTACAGAGTATCATCACTATGTCTCACAAGGATTAACGTAGATTGAGTGTGTATACAGCTAGCAATCCTAAATAGTTTTACATGTCACTTTCTGGTCAGTTGGCCGAAATTGTTGCATCCAATCCAAGATTTCTTATTGAGAGTTGAGAAAGCAGATCTTGGCTTTTTAGGCAATGGTTTTCAGATTCTGTGGTTTTCATTGAAGAGCTAAATTCTGCCTTTTGTACAAATATTTCCTTTTTAAGTCAGAATCCTCCTAATTGCATCCGAATACCTCCAAAAAAGAATAGGTAGAGCAAATTTGTCCTGGCACTTTAACAGGTGAGGTTGTATTGCCAGAAATGGGTTTTCGGTGTAGGCTACAGGAAAGGATTCAAGGACGCACCAAATAAGCCAAGCAGGGAGCAGATTTATTAAAGGGACAGTACACTCTCAAGATTGTGAGAGCAGGCAGACCCAAAAAACAACAGCTGCCCCAAAGAACAAAGAGGCTCAGGAATTTATTACTCCTAAAATGAGTGTACAAAATATTCAAGACTTAGGGGTGGTGTTATAGGTGTTCCTAGGTGGGTCCTTGCTGATCACTCCTTCCTGTCGGGAGGAGGGATTTTTTTTTTTCTTCTTATTTGGCTCTTGTCAGAGCTGTCATGGTGATATGGGGAAGGGGGGGTGGGATTTTTCTTGGCTGCCATACTGATAATATTATAACTCATTAAAATTAGCTAAAAGTTCACTTAAAGTGACAAGATGGCATCCTGAATCTACTCTCGACCGCCAAAACCTAGTTCTGGTCAGTCTGGTAGCTGCACTTTTTCCTAAGGATGATCTCACCTCCTCCCTTCTTTGTCTCCTGTCACCTTCTCCATCCCTCCTCTCCCTCTCTCCCCTCTGCCCTATTCTTTCTGCATACAGTAACAATTGGAATCCGCATTTTTTCCCCACTCTTATATTGTGATTTATAATAAAAATAGATTTGGTCTGTTGATTTCTGGTGCAGAGGTCTTAAAACCCTTGGAATTCCTGAAGTGATGAAAGCCATAAAAGTGTATTTCATTATGTTAATGAGGTGGCTTTTGAAAAGCACCTAGGGATGGGATACCTGGTTGCCAGGGGAAACAACCCTGTGTTTAAAAAATTGGAACTGTCTGTCCCACCTCTCCTCTGTCCCCATCCACTGACCTCTGGGGAGGGGAGAGGCACTGGAGGTTACATTGATCACCAATGATTTTTCAATCATGCTCATGTAATAACGTCTCTAGAAAATCCCCAAAAGGACAGAGTTTGTATAGCTTGAAGTTTGGTAAACAAGTGGAGATGTGGGAAAGTGGCGCACTCAGCGGGCATGGAAACTCCATATCCTTTCCCGGTACCTTTCCCTATGCATCTCTTCCATCTGACTGAGGGTGAGTTACAACCCTTATAAGAGACTGATAATCTATAATAGTAAGTAAATTTTTTCTCTGAGTTCTGTGAGCCCTTCTAGCCAAATAATCAAATCCAAAGAGGGGGTTGTTGGAACCTCTAATCTACTGCCAATCAGTCAGAAGCACCTGTAGCTACTTGGCCTTGCAACTGGCATCTGAAGTGGGGAGGGGCAGTCTTGCATGACTGAACACTTAACCTGTGGAACCTCATGCTATCTCTGGATAGTGTCAGAATTGAGTTGAATTGTAGGATGCCCAGCTGATGCCCTGAGAATTGCCTGGTGGTGGTTTGGGAACCCTTCCTCAATGTTGGAATTGTAGTACAAAACCTATTTATCCACTCCTAAATTTTTATTATATGCTATCAATTTCTTAGTGAAAATTCCATTAATTTGTTTTCTTTCTTTCATCCATTCTTCAAATAACTTCATTAGTCATCAATTTCTGACACCTTAAAAAAATTTTATCCGCTTACTGCTCTCTAATATTTCCACCATGGAGTCCCAAGTTCTAACTGTACCTGAAGGTAAGTTACTGCCTCCTGAATATTCCAGCCTTGCAAGAATAGGTTTACATAAGATGCGCAAAAGTAAGTTTACATAGCATGTTCAAGAATGGGAAACGTCATTAATGCAACATCTATCAAAATCTACATAAGTGGCATTAAATTAGGTATGTCTTTCTAGTCTTGGTAAAGTCAGACTAGGGTCATTTGTGTCAGCATAGAATTAACCCCTGGTCCGCAGAATATAATAGAATTTACAAGACTCTACAAGAGTAAGAAAAGATTTACTGAAAGTTAAAAAGACAGAGAGAGAGAGAGAGTTCTGTTTGGAACTGGCAGAAGCTTTTCCAGAGCAGTCTACGAGAAAGTGCTGCCAAGACAGAGGGGTAAGAGAGATACCGGCAGAAGCTTGCCAGGGCAGTCTGATGGAGACAGCTGCACCGATGAGAAGGAGTGCTGGGGTTTTATATTTTTCTAAGCAGGATGTAGGGTGCTTGTCAGCTTGCAGGGGGGCCGCCATTACAATTGTCTTCTCCTGGGAACTGTCCTGTTTTCAACTATGATGGATGTCAGCTTGCAGGGGGTTGCTGTTGCAATTGGGGGCTGTTCTGTTCTCACCTATGATGGATGTAAGGTGCTTGTCAAGCCTGCAGGTGCAGTGCTAGCCAGGGGATTCAGAGCCAAGCTGCTAATATTGAAACTCTCTCCTGCCAGCTTAAAAGCTCACTCCTGTTAACTCCTTGCCTGTCCCATCCTGCCAGCTCACAAGCCCGCTCCTGTTAACTCTTTACTTGTCTCATCAATTTGCATTGTATCACTCTCTCTGGGTTTTTAGAGTATTCAATTTGTGGGTTCGAAAACATGTTGGGTAATTACTTTTATTTGGATAAGTCCAACTAACCTCCACCTCTGCCCACTGCAGAAGGTTATTTGCAGTTTCTATTCATAAATTGCAACTACATGAGAATTTGTCCCCAACCCAAACAATCACTTCCATTCAGCAGCATACAGAATTGGCATCATGCCTAACTTGGTGTTAGTTCTAAAATAAAAACCAACATTGTTTCAATAGGCTTTTACTGGTACAGTAATACCTTGGTTTGCACGCATAATTCATTCCGGAAACAGACTACTCATATTGCAAGACATTGCTCATGTAACACGTTAAAATGTATTAGAAATGTTTGCTCATCTTGCGGAACACTCACAAACGAAGTTACTTGGAATCCAAGGTTTGACTGTATTTCTGTATAAACTGCCTAATTCTTAAAAGAACACTTTTAGGAAGGAATCATAGTCACCGAATCATAGTCTCCAGGTACCTATTTTTTTTTTTCAAGTAACCTTTGGTTTTAACTGAGTTACTTTACTCAAATTAATGCAGCATCTATCTCTTCAGATAGACACAGAAACATGAGAAAGCTTTCCAGTGACAGAAAAAAAAAAGACTTACTGTTCTTACTCCTACAATTATTATATATATATATATATATATATATATATATATAGAGAGAGAGAGAGAGAGAGAGAGAGAGAGAGAGAGACAGAGAGAGAGAGAGAGATATAGATAGATATAGCTTCTCACAAAGCCAGGGCATAGAATTTTGGTTAACTTTCCTTCTGTCTGGCATTCTCTGTCTAGTCACTTAGTCATTTCCCCCAGGTCTAAGTCTACTACCTCCAAATTCCACTGATAAGATTTATGCCTTATAAATTGCTACCTTATAACATGGATGGGTGGGCAGCCATTCTGGCATCAAGTTCCCATCATGTTTTTCTATTTTCTCCTTTCTAGCCCTATGATGTGTGAGTCTGAATGGCTTTGCTGCTTGATGGCACCAACTGAAGATAACACAAAGGATTAAATTATCAAATGAGATTTATCAAGATTAAATATTTTCCCCACTATCAAGCTTGACTAATAAAAAGTCACAAGTAATGGATATGTATATGAGGTAGTAATAAAAACCCACGACCAATCGTTTAGATCTCCCAGTACTTTCTTACTATACATGGACATGCTCTCATTCAGATTTAAATATGAGATGTCCAAGTCATGTGTGGGGTCATAGGACCTATGCAGAAGGGGTTCTTTCAGTCATGAAACATCTTTATTTCATATTTTAATAGTTACATAGCATAGATATAAGCTTTCTTCTTTACCATAAGGAATCTCAGACAAAGAAGACACTAAAGAGGAGATTTTACTATCCCGAAATATGTCTCTTTGACATAAGGATTATTTTGTGCTAAAGGCAATCAAAATGCAGCACATTCAGGAAAAGCTTTTTAGCTCCTCAACTGCCTACATTTACATGGGAAAGGAGGCCTGTGCCAGAAATAAAACTAGCACCAGAGATAACGTTTTACCTAAGAAACTTATCTGCATAATACGTGTGCAGCCACTGTTTTCCAAACATCCCTTCTCACCTTCCTGTGAATGACCTTTCTTTCCTTTGTATCCCCAGACTCCTACCCTTTTACATAGTTCAGGATATTATATAAGCTTCAATTTTCTGACTCCCTTTTGAGTCTTGTATGTTTATGGGGCTTCTGTACATAGTAATTAAATTTGTTTTTCTCCTATTAATCAGTCTTATATCAATTTAAATATTAGACCAGCCAAATAACTTAGAAGGAAAAAAAAATTTTTTTTACCCCTATGACACCTTCTGCTACAAACATTTCTTACATAAGAACCCTACCATTAGCAAATACCAATAGTTTGTTTGCCAGGAAATCTGTCATTAGCATGTGACCTGGTCTTTTTCTAAATTGTTTTTTCTATTTTGACAAGTTCCCCCTAGTAAAGAGAGAGAGTGGATTCCTGGCCTGCTGCAAATCATTTCCTTTACACACACACACACACACACACACACACACACACACACACACACCAGCCCCCAAATTCAGAACCTTATTTAGTGGTGAAATACTAGAGATAACCTAGTAATAACACTAGGATAATTATAATCTCTATTATTACTTACTATTGCATTGTATCTATTAGCCAATACAATTTTAAAATGAAAAAGTAATTGGACATATGAAAAACGTAAACCCATCTCTCTTAGTATAAAATTGTGTATCTGGAAAACTCAAGAGAAATAGAAGAATAGAAAACTACCAAAAGAAGATAATTTACTTCCCAGGCAAGAAAAAGCTAAAAGAGTTCATTACCACCTAACTAGTATTACAAAAAATGTTAACGGGACTTCTTTAAGAAGAATCAAAATATGAGTAATAAAATGGCAATAACTACACACTTGCTAATAATTACTTAAAACATAAATGGATTAAATGCTCCAATCAAAAGACATAGGGTGGCTGCATAGATAAGAAAACATGAGCCACCTGTCCATTGATAGACAATTAGATAAAGAAGAGGGGGTACATATATACAATGGAATATTACTCAGTCATTAAAAAAAGAATGAAATTTTACCATCTGTGACGATATGGATGGCCTTAGAGAATATTATGCTAAGTGAAATAAGATAGACCGAGAAAGATAAATACCATATGATTTTATTATATGTGGAATCTAAAGAACAAAACAAACAAACAAACTGAAACTCATAGATCCAGCAAACAAACTGATGATTGCCAGGTGGGAGGGGTTTGGGTGGCTGGGTCAAAAAGGTGAAGGAATTAAAAAGTACAAATTGGCAGTTACAAAATAATCATAGGGATGTAAGGTATAACATATGCAATATAGTCAATAATATTATAATAACTATGTATGGTGTCAGAAATATTAGACTTATCGGGGGAATTACTTTGTAAGTATATCAATGTCTAAACACAATGTGTGCATCTGAAACTAATACAGTAATACCTTGGTTTGTGAGCATAATTTGTTCCAGAAACAAACTACTCATGTCGCAAGACATCGCTCGTTTACCACGTTAAAATGCATTAGAGGCGCCGGCCGAGTGGCTCAGTTGGTTAAGAGCTCGCTCAAGAGTTTGAGCTGTGAGCAACAGTGGTTCGAGTCCAGCCCGAGCTGAGCAGCCGTTGAACTGCCAACAGGTAGCAGGATGGCTCAGCTAAAAAAAAAAATGCATTAGAAATGTTTGCTCGTCTTGTGGAACACTCACAAACCACGTTACTCTCAATCCGAGGTTTTACTGTATAATACTGCATGCCAACTGTTATTGAAAAATTTGTAAACATTAATAAAAAGATAATCTACTAAATTTTAACAGGATATAAATTTAACATAAGAAATTTATAACAATTGGAAAGATAAAACATAAAAATGCTTTCCTATAGAAAGTTGGAAGGAACAGATTGGAAGGCAAATACAGATGAAAAATTTCTATGAATGCATTTATCTTATATAGTATTGAATTTTCGACGCAAATAAATGTTATGCATATTCAAAGTAAAATTAATTAGAAGTGAATTTCCTATAAAAATAAAATATAATAAATGCACCTCACAGTGCATTATTAATGACAAACCTTACAGTGACAGAATTACTTCAATTGATGGGTATAGCACTGACTACCTCAAAATATGGTACTTTGACCTATTTAATTGTTTAAGCTGAAGGAATATGAGAAAATGTGCCATATGTTAAAGTAGTGTCTCCTGAACTCCAGCAGAAGAAACTAGGGATCTTTTAAAGAATAACTGGTTCAGGGCTGCAGCAAGAAATATGTAAGATGCAACAATCTGAGCATCAAAAAAGAATAATCAATGTAATTGAAAGAAACATATTTAATATAAACATCCCATGTAATCCCTTCAGAGTAAATTTTTATTAGTCCCATTCACTCATGTATTATACTGCTATTGAGGATTTCACTCTTCTCCAATTTGGTACTTTTAGTAATTGTAACAACTAGCACAAAACATTTAGTCTTCCCTTCAGTAGGTGTTTTCCTTCATTGTTTTCTCTGCAGGCTTATATTTTAAGTTGTAGAATAGAGATTGAGTCTCCTCAAATAATTGAAAAAATGACAGTTTCAGGGATTCAGTGTAAAAAATATACTAGGAACTCTTAGCTAAGGTACTAGAAGAAACACTAATGGTTACATACCCCCTTATAGAGATATTGCCACTATTAGAAAATATCTGTTATAGAGGAGTTAAAATCTGGGATTTCCAGGTCTATTTTAGCCTATAAACAGATAGTTTCATAAAAAGTATACTGCTGATCCAAGAAAAGCCTAATAACACAGGACTGAGTGAAACTATGGTTATTTTGGGGGCTACTTTTTGGCATTTTAAGAAAATATTCCATTGTCTAATAGCCTTATGATGAAGCGCCTTTTCTTCCCATTCTTATTCTCTCACTGTTAATGTAATAAGCTAGAACTGCCAACTAGAAAAAGAAATTCTTTTAAAATCATGTTTAAGGGGGTTATTTACCTAAAATTGACTTTTTTTTTTTTTTTAGCTGAGCCATCCTGCCACCTGTTGGCAGCTCAGCAGCTGCTCAGCTCGGGCCGGGCCTCGAACTGCTGTTGCTGAGAGCCTGCACTCTTGAGCGAGCTCTTAACCACTGCGCCACTCAGCCGGCCCCCTAAAGTTGACTTTTTAAAAAGGCTTCCTCTATTATTACATTGTTCTTGATGGCTTCTGAAAAATTATAAAAATAAAAATATTGTGTACGTAAAGTGATCCAAATTCAGGGAGGGAGAGACAAGATTCTTCAAAATGTTTTCCACATGGCGGACTTATCAAAATTCAGGAGCACAATATTTCTAACACTTTAAGGGAAAGCATTGTCTTGAAAATATTAACATGAAGAAAAGCTAATAAATCCTTATGGGAATTTAAATATGTCTCTAATAATTAAAATTAAGAGTAGTTTTTGTTTCAGTTTGTTTTTTAAGTGGTTTAGGCTTAGTAAAATTACAATTTCCACTTTATAAAAATGCTTGAATAAATTTTATTTGTTCTAACTGTATACATATGCAATCAAGCAAACCATATTTGTAGATAATGATTCTGGCAATCTTTGATTATTTTATATACTGTGGATGAAGGGAAGAGTCCTATGGAAAGTTACCTCACAGGGTGATCTGATCAGAAGTTTCTAAATGGGCAGGTCATGGTGGGTAGTTTTGCCTCAGGCAAATAACTTCTTTAATAAAACGTTCATCTTTGCCTTAAGCAAGCCCTGTGCATCTAGGTTAATGCTTTTTGAAATGTCTCTTTTCAGACTCCTCCATCTAAAGGGTGACCACCCTTAAGAGAGCACATAATCTCTTTAACTATCCTATACTCCAATACCCACCTTGCTTTTTCCCCACTTCATGTAATCTTCCTTAAGTTCCCTCCTTAATTCCAAATTCATAAAAGAAGCTGAAAACTGTCATTTCTTAAAAGAATTTTTCACTGTTGAGATCTTGCTTCCAGGCATATCCTCTGTTTGATGCAAATACATTCTTATAAAAATTCTCTGCAGGTTTAGACATTTCTTACATCAATAATATTTTCTGATATGTATAGCACTTTAGTATAAAACTGCTCAGGTCACTTGCAGAGACTCACCCAGGGCTCCAGCCGAGGGACAGTGACTCAGGGGCCATCTAAGACATATGGGGAGACACTGAGTAGTGTGGCTTCGGGGTAAGGACTGGAGGGACAAGTTGTCATTTTCCCTGTGTGGGGTCTTTCTGCTGTGCAGCCAATGGGTGAGTGCTATCTTTCCTCTGTTGAGCCCTCCCTCCCATGACCAAATCTGAATCTAAATTGGTCTGATGAGCTCTGCTATTCCTCCCTGATAATTCCCTGGGACCCTGCATACCCAACTCCCCCAATGCTGGAGGCACTTTCTAGGTCCACAGCCAACCTCACCCATATTTCATTCTTTCTTGAAAAACTATCAGAGTCGACAGGCCCTAGGCAGGCAGCAACAGGCCACGATGTGCTCTGAGACTTTTGTTGTGTCCTGCCAGGCTCAGTATTGGCACCAAACCAAAATCTCCATTAACCTGGTGACCACAACTCTTCCCACTCTAGTGACTCCCTGAGACTGTTCCTTACCCAACTTGCATACTACATGAGGCATTCTCAGTGGCTGAACCTTAAGGGAGCTGGCAGGGTGTCGCAGACCTCAGGATTTCCTGGCTTTTTGTGGTTACCCCAGGTCTGGTACTGGTGGCAGATGCCCTCAATTCACAGTGTGGCCTCTCCCATGCACCTCCAGGCTCAACACAGGAAGCAAACAACCACAGATCACTTTCTAGCTCCTACTAGGTAGCCCCAACCAGTCACAGGCAGTGAGTGACCTGGGCCAGCACCACAGCCCCTCCCAAGAGGTCCCAGAACTTGTTAGGTTGGCTTCAGATGACAGCAGAGTACCACCTAATTAGACCCACAAGTGGTGCACACAAAGGGCAGTTTCACCAGGCACCAGAGTCCATTGGGGTGAAACCCACTCAGTGAGTTAAGCACCCCCCCACCACACACACACACAGCAGCCCATAAACTGCACATGGCCAAATCCCACAGTCAATCAGGCTGAGAGTCAATCCCACCCACTGATGTGCCAACAAGAGGATACACAAGGGACACTCCTGGAGTACCCGGCACAGGAGACCAGGGGGACTGTGCCAGGGCTACACACAGGGCCCTTACTACTTAAGGCCACTGGGCCAAGACTGGTAGATATAGCAGATTTACTTAATACATAGAAATAAACACAGAAATGCAGCCAAATGAGGAAACAAAGAAATTCATACCAAATGAAAGAACAGGAAAAAACTCCAGAAAATATACTAATTGAAATGGAGGCAAGCAACCTACCAGAGACAGAGTTCAAAACAATGGCTATAAGGATGCTCAAGGAACTTAGTGAGAAGTTCAACAAAAAGATAGCAAGCATAAAAAAAAGTCATAGAAATCATAAAAAAGAACCAGTTAGAAATGAAGAATACAATAACTGAAATGAAGACTGCACTAGAAGGAATCACCAGCAAACTAGATGAAGCAGAGGATTGAATCACCAATTTGGAAGACAAGGTAACAGAACACACCCAATCTGAACAGCAAAAAGAAAAAAGAATTTAAAAAATGAGGATAGTTTAAGAGACCCTGGGACAACATTAAGCACACCAACATTCGCATCATAGGGATATAAGAAGAAGAAGAGAGAAAGCAAGGGATTGAGAACATACTTGAAGAAATAATGACTGAAAACTTCCCTAGCCTGGGGAAGGAAATAGACATAGAAGCCCAGGAAGTGCAGAGAGTTTCAAACAAAATGAATGCACACATTGTAATAAAATGGCAATGGTTAAAGACAGAGAGAATCCTCAAAGCAGCAAGAGGAAGGCAACTAGTATCTTATAAGGGAGTTCCCATAAGATTGTCAACTGATTTCTCAACAGAAACTTTGTAGGTCAGAAGGGATATGCATAAAACATTCAAAGTGATGAAAAGCAAGGGCCTACAACCCAGAATACACAACCTAGCAAGGCTAACATATAAACAGATAAAGAGCTTCCCTTACAAGAAAAAGCTAAAGGAGTTCATCAGCACCAAACCAGTATTAAAGGAAATGTCAGCGGGACTTATTTAAGCCAAGAAATAAAAATAAAATATAAAAAAAAGTAAAAAACATGAATAATAAAATGGCAATGGCTACATATCTATCAACAATTACTTTCAATGTAATTAGATTAAATGGTCCAATCAAAAGACAAAGGAGGGCTGAATAGATAAGAAAAGAAGACCCTTACATACAAGGTATGACAATTAAGTTCATGAACTCATCCCAGAAAAAGTGCTATGTATTTCATTGCTGAATATTGCTATGGTTACCTTTGAAGTACTCCCCTTGGGAAGTTATGCACCAACACCAGTGATTAGTCCACCCTTCAAAGCAATTTTGGAACTCTTTCTGGAATGGCCATCAGAGCTGTTGCGTCATTACCCTTGATGTCCTGAATGTCATCAAAATGTCTTCCTTTCAATATTTCCTTTATCTTTGGGTAAAGAAAGAAGTCATTGGGGGCCAGATCAGGTGAGTAGGGAGGGTGTTCTAATACAGTTATTTGTTTACTGGCTAAAATCTCCCTTTGCTTTTTTTCATCGGTGAGCTCCTTCGGGACCATTTGTGCACACACCTTTCTCACGCTGAGATTTTCAGTTAAGATTTTTCTAACTGTTTCTCTATCAATATTTACTTGGTCTGCTATGCTTCTCACACTCAGCCAACAATTTTGACGCACAATTCGACAAATTTTTGCAATATTTTCATCAGTTCTGCTCATTACTGGCCGCCCTGACCTCTCTTCATCAGTGACACATTCTCTCCCCTCAGAAAAATGTTTAATCCATTTGTACACTGCCGTTTTCTTCATGGCATTATCCCCATAAACTTGGACTAACATGTCCCTGATTTCACTTCCACTCTTGCCAAATTTAAAAAGAAATTTAATGTTTGTTCATTGCTCTAATTCAAGCTCAGACATTTTCGCGATGGCACACAAAAACATACAACAACAATAATGAACACCACTCAGCAAAACACTGCCACATGTCAACACGAACACAGCTGTGAGACACTGATATACCGAGGATATGAAACATTACTGAGCTGTTTGTGCAGTGCTGCCAATGTGAGCACATGGTGGCAAGTTCGTGAACTTAATTTTCAGACATCGTATGTTGCCTATAAGAGACCCACTTTAGATTGAAAGAGACAGACAGACTGAAAATAAAAGGATAGAAAAGGATATTTCATTAAACAAAAAAAGATGGGGTAGCAATACTTATACCAGACAAAACAGGCTTTAAAACCAAGGCTATAACAAGAGACAAAGAAAGACCCAATAATCCCACTTCAGAGTATTTATCCAAAGAAACCCAAAATGCTACTTCAAGGGGACGAGTACATTCATATGTTTGGTGCAGCATTGTTTACAATGACCAAGATGTGGGGGCAGCGTGGGTGTCGATTGATGAATGGATAAAGAGGAGGTGGTACATATATACAGTGGAATATTGCTTGACCATGAATGGGAATGGGTTTTTGCCACCTGTGGCAGCACAGATGGACCTGGAGGGTGTTGTGCTAAGTGGAGTATGTCAGACAGAGAAAGAGAGATGCAATGTGATTTTGCTTATATGTGGAATCTAAGAACAAAATTAACAAACAAAACAGAAACAAACTTATAGATACAGAGAACATTTTGGTGGTTGCCATATGGGATGGAGGATTGGAGGGTGGGTAAAAAAGAGGAGGGATTAAAAAGTACAAATTGGCATTACACCATAGTCATGGGGATGTAGGGTACAGCATAAGGAATATAGTCAATAATATTGTAATAACTATGTATGGTGTCAGATGGGTATTAGATTTATAGGGGTGATAGATGGGAAGGTGGTTGGGAGCAGGGTGAAAAAGGAGAAGGGATTAAGAAGTCCAAATTTATAGTTACAAAATAGTCATGGGGATGTAAAGTAAAGCATATAGGGAATATAGTCAATAATATGGTAATAAATATGTATAGTGACAGGTGGGTACTAGACTCATCAGGGGGTCACTTCTTAAATTATATAAATGTCTAACCATTATGCTGTACATGTAAAATTAGTGTAAAATAATATTGAATGTCAACTGTAATTAAAAAATTTAAAGAGGGGGGAAAAATGTGAAAGGGAAAGAGATCCAAATTTCCAGGTACAAAACAAATAACTCATGGGGATATAATATACAGCATAGGGAATATAGTCAATAATATTGTGGATAGGACTGGCCGAGTGGCTCAGCGGGTTAAGAGTTACTTTAAGAGCGCGAGCTCTGAGCAACAGGGCCGCTGGTTCAATTCCCACATGGGCCAGTGATGCTGCGCCTGAGCTGAACTGCCAACAGGTGGCAGGATGGCTCAGCTGGTGAGAGCACATGCTCCTAACAACAAGACTGCCTGTTCGATGGTGGGCTAAGCCTGCCCGCAACTAAGACTGAACTCGGCACCTTGAGCTGAGCTGCCTTCCAGATGGCTCAGTGGATAGAGCGTGCACTCTTAACAACAAGGCTGCTGGTTCGACTCCCGTATGGGATGGTGGCTATGCCCACCCACAACTAAGATTGTAACACAGCACCTTGAGCTTAGAGGCCACGAGCTGCCAACAGACAGCCAGATGGCAATTGACTGGCACCCCCCACAACCGAGATTGAAGAACAGCAGCTTGGCTGGTCCCCCTTTCCAATTCCCCAATTTAAAAAAAAAAAAAAAAAGAAAAGAAATAATATTGTGATAGTGTGGTACAATGTCAGGTGGTTGCTGGACTTATCATGGTGATTGCTTCTTTAGGTAATAAATGTTGAATAACTATGGTGTACTAATATAATACTAAAACTAGTATAATATTGTATGTTATCTATATTTTTAATAAAGATCTTAAGAAAAAGAAAACATGAACCTTTAAAATAAACACAATTGTCCATATAAATTATTTCATGATTGTTGAAGTTCAATCTTCTTATTCTTTCTAGAAATAACTAGGTTATTTTCGTGGAATTTTAAAAATCTATTTTTTTCCATACAAGTCTTCAAAGTAATGGCATTATCTGCAATAAAATCTGCTTGTTTAACAAATCATGTTGAACATCTTCCATAGAAAGCCTATCAAGTCAGGATATGTAGTCTAAGGAATATGCCCCATAGCAGGAACCAGAAAGCAAACACAATAAAATTAATTCCAGGGTCTTAACCAGCCAATTTATTAATTGGACAAAGTGAAACTGGTCAGTTAGAACAATTTATATCTGGAGGTGAATGACCAGTGTTTCCGCTTGGTAATTAAGAAGCTCCACCTAAGTGATTCTGCTTTACCTGCTTTGTAAGCAGCTGTTGACTACAGCTATAGCTACAGTCTGTATCTCTTAAAGCAGAAGTATAGCCATTCTAAATCTCATTCAGATTAGAAGGTTTGAGTTGACATATTTCAGTTTCATTAAAAAACAACCAGATGCAATCACAGTAACAGGAGATTAAGGTCTGTCTAAATGTATTATTTTTCAAATAATAGTTCAGTTTTACTTAAGCTACACTAGTTTCTTTTCAACACCTGTCTCCATTTGAGTTAGCAGCAGCAGAGGCTGACTTTATTGATGAACTCTTGAATTATGTCTAACCATATGTTATGGTTCTTTACAATAAATAACTTTGTAACACACATTTTGACATAACAGGGAGGATGCTTACAGCTTCAATGCTCGTATTTTGACAACTACAACAAATACATTTAGATACACACATTCAATTCTTGGCAATGATTATGGCAACTCCTTTAATTTATACATGCTTTATGAAAGGTATTAAACATCTATATGTATGGATGGGGAAGGGGGAGGTAAAGAAAGGGGAAAAAAGGAGAGAAGGAGGAAGGGAGAAAAAGAGATGAAAGAAAAGAGAGAGAATCTTTTCTTTTTTGCAAGATTAACTCATGTTAGGAGTCTTTCCAATGTTTACTTTTAATTGCAATCATGAACAAGATTATCTGAACAATACATACTCATAAATACAGATTTTGGCATAGGTGGCAATGTTAAGCCTTTGTTTACTTAGTCCAGTTGCCAAACACCTGTTTCGTCTATCCCATTGTGTTAATGTTAACTTTGCTGCACTGCTTTTCACTTTCCAACATAGAATGTCATCATCCTCTCTTGAAAGCTGGATTTTCAGAAAATAGCATTTCACTAACCTGGCTATATCCCAGAGGCAACTAATGCCAAGGTCTTTTAAAGACAAGCATTTAATAGAAGTCATGTGATAATAACTCTGAAAAGCAAAAGCCACCTGATATCAATTTTGGAGAACATGCTCATTATAGAATAAGGTTTTTGAGCATCTAATAACATGTGAAAAAAAAACCCATGATTTATATATTTTCAAAATACAAAGGACCAATTATCATCTTACCAGAGATTTGAAAGGACTCTATGTGTGTGTATTAATGCAAATATTGATGCTGGTTGAAGATCTATCCCTTTGAGGTTAAAAATATTAACACAACAAAATATTCTACCAGATGAGGAGTCAGTAATAGTGACTGTGGTGTTAGCTGATCAGTTATTCACTTTGCTCAAGTTCATCACTAGTAGAAAAGGGGCTATTTATCATAAGCTACTCTATGAGAAGAGATAAATATTGGAAAGATTTTTTTTCTTATAGGTGCTCTTTTTGTAGAAACTCCCTTGGATGGAAAGCACAGTGGGATGATGGAGCAAGAATCATGGGTGGGAGAACAGAAGAGCAGACAAAGATGGTTAGAGGGAAACCAAGAGACAGGGGATTTCTGCAAGTCCAGGAGAAAATTATTTGTTGTGGGCTAAAAGATGACTCAAGGAAAACAATAAAGAAGTAATTTATATCTTTCCTTGAACTCCAAAGGGACATTTATGCTTACTTATTAATAAGATTAAGTTATTCCTTCTAATAAGTTATTTCAGGTAAAGAAAGGTACATATATACACAATTATCTTAATATCAGATACATGCAAATTAGTATATCAAAACATTTCTATCATATGTGTAACTCTATAGTCATGTATTCACTTGTGATTAGATCACTAGTTTAGAATCATGATCATCTCTTCTATCACAGTCTCTTTTAGTAGTTCTGGATATACTTACTTTACTACATAGCTAATATACTCTCCGCTTGTGCACGCACGAGCACATACATAAACACACATTTCAGAAGCATTTTTATTTGAGGTTATAGAAATACAGTAAAACCTTGGATTGCGAGTAACTTGGTTTGCGAGTATTCGACAAAATGAGCAAACATTTCTAATACATTTCAACATAGTAAATGAGCAATGTCTTGCAATACGAGTAGTTTGTTTCCAGAACGAATTATGCTCACAAACCAAGGTATTACTGTATGTTAATAAATAGATAAACTACATAAAAATTAAATAGGCACATTATAATGAAGGTTAAATATTCCACAAAACATCCATTTTTACTCAGCACATTCAAATATTCATTAAAAATTTGACTTGAATTAGAGAAAACCAAGAGGGGTGGCATGGGGAGAGGGTTGAACATGAGCGACTTTGAGGCCACTGGCCTGAATTCTAAAGCTTCTAGGTTGCTGTCTGCTTCAATGGTTGTTGTGATAGTAAGTTCTAAACAATCATAGCTATATTCTCCAATATAATGGCACATACATAAAAAAAATCACTCTTATTCCATGATTTTAATCTCATGTACTCTATGTCAATGATCTATTCTCTTCAATTCTCTTCTGTCTTCCTTCCAGAAATTACTGACACTAACTTTCTCTGAGCTATAAATTCATGTAGCAGGACTTCAAAAAATATTTCACCACAAATTCCTCTATTACCAATATTTAAACAGAAAAAAATCCTGAAAATATGTTCCAATTAGAACAGAAAATTATTTTCAATTTAAATCAAATATATGTGGAATTGTAAAATCCAGGATGGCAGAGTAGATAAATACCATGTCTGTGTCACTCCATGAACACATTAAAATTACAACTAAATTATAGAACACTCAACCTGGAGTCTAGCTGAAGAGATGTCCTATAACTAAAAATATAAAGAAGAAGCTACGTCAAGACTGGTAGGATGGGTGGAGACGTGGAACGGGCCCCAAACCTCCGTGTGGCGGTTGAGAATCAGGAGGGATATCTCAGCCACGGAGGTTCCCCTTGGAAGGGCAAGAGGCCCCAGTCCCCAACACCAGGCTCTCCAGCCCAGAGCACTGGTGCCAGGAAGAGGAGCCCCCACAACATCTGGCTATGAAAAACAGTGAGTATGCTGACTGTTTTGGTGCAAAGAAGGCTGCAGGAAACCCAAACATCTGTCGTCTTAAATGGCTTGCGCACAGACTCACTCACTTGCAGGCACTCACCTTGGGCTCCAGCAGAGGGGCAGTGACTCAGGGGGCCTCAGAAACAAATGGGTGGCAGACAGATGTGTGTGGCTTCAGTTGGCATTTTCCCGGTGAGGAGTCCTTCTCCCCTGCAGCCAGTAAACAGGCGTCATCTTTTCTATATTGAGCCTGCCCCTCCATGGCCAAATCTGAATTTGACTGGGCTGGTGAGCTCTGCTGCTCCATCCTGCTGACTCAGCTAGGACCCAGCCCACTCTACTGTCATGCCACCTGAGGCACTTTCTCCATGAGCAGCCAGCACCACCCGAATTGCTTACTTTCTTGGAAAATTATCAAAGTCCACAAGCCCCAGGCAGTGGCAACTGGCCTCATTGAGCTCTGAGACTTTTGCTGAGTTGCTCCAGGCTCAGCACTGGCACCAAACCAGAGCCTACATTAACCTGGTGACCACAACTCTTCCCACACTAGTGACTCCCTGAGACCCTGCCATACCAAACTCACGTACCACACAAGGCTTTCTCAGTGGCTGAACCATAAGGGAGCTGGTAGGTGGCAGCAGGTCTCCAGGAGTCCTGGTTTTTTGCAGAGCTACCACAGGCCTAGTACTGGTGGAATCCATCCTCAATTCGCAGCGTGGCTTCTTCCATCCGACTTCAGGTTTAACACAGGCAGCAAACAACAGCAGATGACTTTGTAGCTCCTACCAGGTGTCCCCCAGCCAATAACAGGCAGCAGCTGACTTGAGCCTACACTGAAGCCCCTACCAAGAGGCCTCAGAACCAACATACTTGGAGGTTGGCTTCAAACCACAGCATAGCACCACCCAATTAGCCCCAAAAATGGCACACTAAAAGGGTGGTCATAATAGGCACCAGAGCCCACTGTGGAAAATCCCACTCAGTGGGGTAAGCCTCCCACATAGCACCCCATAAGCTGTGGACATGGCCAAACCCCACAGCCAGCCAGTCTAAGGGTCAATCCTACCCAGTGATGTGCCAATAGCAATCAAGGCTCAACTATAACAAAAGAGCACACACAACTCACACAAGGTACACTCCTGAGGCACCAAGCTCAGGTAACCAGGGAGACTGTGCCAATGGACCCCACCGGGCACTGACTACATAAGGCCACCCAGTCAAGACTGTGGGATGTAGCAGATCTACTTAATACAAGCAAACAGAGATGTAACCAAAATGAGGAAACAAAGAAATATGTCCCAAATCTAGAACAGGAGAAAACGTCAGAAAAAAGAACAAAATGAAATAGAGGCAAGCAACCTACCAGAGACAGAGTTCAAAACAATGGCTATAAGGATGCTCAAGGAACTTAGTGAGAAGTTCAACAAAGAGATAGCAAGCATAAAAAAATGTCATAGAAACCATAAAAAAGAACCAGTCAGAAGTGAAGAATACAATAACTGAAATGAAGACTGCACTAGAAGGAATCACCAGCAAACTAGATGAAGCAGAGGACTGAATCACCAATTTGGAAGACAAGGTAGCAGAACACACCCAATCTGAACAGCAAAAAGAAAAAAAGAATTTAAAAAATGAGGATAGTTTAAGAGACCCTGGGACAATATTAAGCACACCAACATTCGCATCATAGGGATATGAGAAGAAGAAGAGAGAAAGCAAGGGATTGAGAACATACTTGAAGAAATAATGACTGAAAACTTCCCTAGCCTGGGGAAGGAAATAGACATAGAAGCCCAGGAAGTGCAGAGAGTTTCAAACAAAATGAATGCACACATTATAATACATGGCAATGGTTAAAGACAAAGAAAGAATTCTAAAAGCAGCAGAGAAAGGCAACAAGTATCTTATAAGGGAGTTCCCATAAGATTGTCAACTGGTTTCTCAACAGAAACTTTGTAGGCCAGAAGGGATTGACACAAAATATTCAAAATGATGAAAAACAAGGCGCTACAACCAAGACTACTCTACCCAGCAAAGCTATCATTTAGAATTGAAGGGCAGATAAAGAGCTTCCCAGACAATGAAAAGCTAAAGGAGTTCATCAGCACCAAACTTATATTAAAGGAAATGTTAGCAGGACTTCTTTGAGACAAAAAGAAAAAAAAAGATTAAAAATATAAATAATAAAATGCCAATATCTACATATCTATCAACAATTACTTTCAGTGTAAATGGATTAAATGCTCTAATCAAAAGACTTAGGAAGACTGAATGGATAAGAAAACAAAACCCTTACATATGCTGCCTACAAGAGACTCACTTCAGATTGAAAAACACACACAGACAGAAAGTAAAGGGATATAAAAGGATATTTCATGAAAAAAAAAAAAAGCTAGCATAGTAATACTTATACCAGACAAAACAGACTTTAAAACAAAGGCTATAAGAAAAGACAGTGAAGGACCCAGTAATCCCACTTCAGGGTATTTATCCGAAGAAACCCAAAACACTACTTCAAGGGACATGTGCGTCCATTTGTTCAATGCAGCATTGTTCACAATGGCCAAGATGTGGAGGCAGCCTGGGTGTCCAACAATGGATGAATGGATAAAGAGGAGGTGGTACATATATACAATGGAATATTGCTCAGCCATGGAAGGGAATGCGTTCTTGCCATCTGCAGCAGCACGGATGGACCTGGAGGGAATTGTGCTGAGTGTCTAGAGAAAGGCAGATGCAATGTGATTTTGCTCGCATGTGGAATCTAAGAACAAAATTAACAAACAAAACAGAAACTCATAGATACAGAAAACATTTTGATGGTTTCCAGATGGGAGGAAGGTCAGGGGTTTGGGTGAAAGAAGGGGAAGGGATTAAGAAGTACAAATTGGTTGTTACAAAGTAGTTATGGGGATGTAGGGTGTAGCATAAGGGATATTGTCAATAATAATGTAATAACTACATATTATGTCAGATGGATACTAGATTTATAGGAGTGATAGA
Organism: Hipposideros larvatus; assembly: GCA_031876335.1. NCBI lineage: Eukaryota > Metazoa > Chordata > Mammalia > Chiroptera > Hipposideridae > Hipposideros > Hipposideros larvatus. Next base: position 90,743,288 of record CM063105.1, on the reverse strand, counting down.
TGGGAAGGGGTTGGGGGACAGGGTGAAAAAGGTGAAATGATTAAGAAATACTAATTGGTAGTTACAAAATAGTCATGGGGATGTAAAGTAAAGCATAGGGAATATAGCTAATGGTATGGTAATAACTTTGTATAGTGCTAGGTGGGTACTAGACTAGTCAGGGGGATCATATCTTAAATTATTTAAATGTCTAACCATTGTTCTGTTCACCTAAAATTAATATCAAATAATGTTGAATGTAAAAAAAATCAAATATATGTGTTTTTTGTTAAAATACATCATAAATGAAACTATATATAAATAAAATAAACAAATGTTAAGATAATTTAATTTGAAAATATATTATTTATGATAATAAATTATATTTACAATGACATTATATTTTTTAAAATGTTAACATACACAATCTTGCTTTTTTTCCCCCCCCAGTGGTTCTCTGTGGCTTGGAGCAATTGCCAAAAACATGTTGACCAGTAGATTTGCGGGAGTGGGGGTGGGTGGGAAACCAACTTCCTTGCTAATTCATATTATAGAGATGATGCTTTGGATAGCCTGGAATTTTAGCTATTCATAATTATACATTTCTTAGGAGTTTAATTAATTATTTTTAGCAAAATAATGCTGCTTCTAGCCCATGTTCTTTTTTATACTTATAGTAACATGTATTAAGAGAAAAAAAATTCTCACATGGGAAATAGAACAGACTTATACTTAGAAACTGATTTGAACATTGTTCAAACAACATTCACTCACTTCACCAAGGCTAGCACCTTCTAAATTGTGACATCAGGAGAGAAAATGATTTAGCAATCAAGATAATAGGTATTCTAAGAAGAAAACACATATTATTTAATTATCTGTGTGAGGGAAAAGAACAAAAACACTTAACTCTACCATCTCCTACAAACTTGGAAAAAACCAAAATGCACCAAAGTATAACAATGTATTAATATCCTATTGCTGGTATAACAAATTACCCCAAATGTAGTGGTTTAAAACAACAAAAGGGTATTATCTTACAGTTCTGGAGATCTGAAGTTTGAAATGGGTTTTGCAGGATTCGACC